>BDUI01002588.1:30668-44756 GCA_002335545.1 Apodemus speciosus | reverse complement strand
GGACTGGCTGTGGTTGGAGAATTAGGTTCAGATGCTGCCATATTGCTTTGATTTCTGTTAGTAACGTTCCTGTGTTTGCCTTTTGCCATCTGTTTATCTCTGGAGTTATTTGGTGTGGTTGTTGTTGGTTGGTATTTGAAGCTCTTATGAGCCTGGCTTTAGTTGCTGCTGTCACAGAGGGTGACCGTGCTCTCAAGTTGGATGCTGGACGGTGAGCTCAGTGACCACCTGCCGTTCCAACCAGATGCAAGGTGGCTGCCTGGGTCATGGTCCCAGGCCCAGTGTGCCCAGACCCAGAGCGAGTTGGTGTCTGAGAGGGTCAGAAACCTCCTGCAGCTCTGACCTGAGGCAAGATGGCAGCCTTTGCTGCATGCCAGACAGGCTGTCCCCTAGAGACTGCCACCGGGTTCTATTGGCTATGGGTGCAGGCAAGAGCCCGGCAGAGAAGCTGCCATCAGTCCTGGCCTCTGTCCCCATACCTGGTCTCTGCTGTTATTAGACTGTGGTGTCCTGAGGCAAGGTGGCTCTCCTGCCTGGGGATCCCGGCACAGGTTGCGCTCTGAGAACTGCTCTTTCTAACTCTATTAAGAATTGAGTTAGAATTTTGATGGGGATTGCATTGAAACTGCATATTTCTTTTGGCAAGATGGTTCTTTTTTACTATATTAATCCTGCCAATCCACAAGCATGTGAGATCTTTCCATCTTCTGAGGTCTTCTTCAATTTCTTTCTTCAGAGACTTGAAGTTTTTGTCATACAGATCTTTCACTTGTTTGGTTAGAGTCACACCAAGATACTTTATATTTTTATGTTTGTGTGGTTATCTTCTTTTGGGTTTGTTCACAGAATATTACTATCTTGCTTTCTGTAGGATATTGTTTCTCTCCTTATATTATCCTTTGTAGGGCTGGATTTGTGGGAAGATATTGTGTAAATTTGGTTTTATTATGGAATATAATGGTTTCTCCATCTGATGATTGAAAGTTTTGCTGGGTATAGTAGTCTGGGCTGCCATTTTTGTTCTCTTAGAATCTGTATGAGATCTGCCCTGGATCTTCTTGCTTTCATGGTCTCTGGTGAGAAGTATGGTGTAATTCTGATAGTAATCTTGTGTAATTCTTTTATATCTTACTTGGCCTTTTTCTCTTACTGCTTTTAATATTCTTTCCTTGTTTAGTACATTTCGTGTTTTGATTATTATGTGCGGGAAAGTATTTCTGTTCTGCTCCAGTCTGTTTGGAGTTCTGTAGGCTTCTTGTATGTTCATGGGCATCATTCTCTTTAGTTTAGGAAAGTTTTCTTCTATAATTTTGTTGATGATATTTTCTGGTCCTTCAAGTTGTAAATCTTTGCTCTCTTCTACACCTATAATCCTTAGGTTTGGTCTTCTCATTGTGTCCTGGAATTCCTGGGTGTTTTGGGTTACAAGCTTTTTGCATTTTGCTTTTTCTTTGACTGTTGAGTTAATGCTTCTTTATGGTATCTTCACCATCTGAAATTCTTCTTTCTATCTCTTGAATTATGTTGTTGATCTTTGCATCTATTACTCCTGATTTCTTTCCAGTGTTTTCTAGCTCTAGAGTTTTCTCCTTTTGTGATTTCTTAGTTGTTTCTACTCCCATTTTTAGATCCTGTATGGTTTTGTTCAGTTTCTTCACTTGTTTGTTTGTTTTCCTATAATTCTTTAAGGGGTTTTTGTGTTTCCTCTTTAAGGGCTTCTACCTGTTGACCCATGTTCTCCTATATTTCTTTAATTGATTTTCATGTTTCCTCTTTATTGGGCTTCTACCTATTGAACCATGTTCTCCTGTATTTCTTTGAGTGATTTTTGTTTCCATTTAAGGGCTTCTACTTGTTGACTCATGTTCTCCTGTACTTCTTTAAAAGAGTTATTTATGTCCTTCTTGAAATCCTTTATCAGCATCATGAGATGTGATTTTAAATCCAGATCTTGTTTTCTTGTGTGTTGTGAGAACTTGTTACAGATGGTGCCATGTTGCCATGGTTTCTGTTTGTAATGTTCTTGTGTTTGCCTTTTGCCATCTGGTTATCTCTGGTGTTAGCTGGTGTTGCTGTCTCTGACTGTGGCTTATCTGTCATTCAAGCTCTGTATCTGTTCTCCTGGGAGACCATTCTCTCTGGTTACAAAGATATGTAGGTACTCCTGTGAGACCCGCTCTCTTGTGGTTGTATTTGGGTATGTAGCTCTGTGGCCCTGATCAACTCTGGGTGCAGGCAGAAATCAGAAGACTCCTGTTCCAGGCTGCTTCTCAGCTCTTGTGTCCTCAGGGTTTCAGGTTGGTTCCTCTGAGCTACAGGGGTGTCCCTACCTGTGCTGTCTGGCCTTTCAGCACTCTTGAGTGGTCAGCTACCTCCTTGCTTACTTGGATATGGTGCTTGGTGGTAGAGGGTGGTCCCAAGCCAGAGACAGAAACTGGAGAGCTTCTGCCAGAAGGTTCTGTATGTGATCCTCTGAGAGGCAGGGATGGTTTTACCTGTGTAGGCAGGCCCCTTTGCACTCCTGGGTGGTTAAACTGCCTCCCTGCACTACTTAGGTATGGTATGCTGTGCCAGAGGATGGACTCAAGTAGGAGAGAGAAACCAGAAAGCTTCTGCCAGAGAGTTCAGAGGTGGTTCTACCTTTGCAGGCCAGTCACTCCACACTCCTGGGTGGTTAAGCTACCTCCCTGTGCCACATGAGCATAGCATGCTGTGCCAGAGGATAGACCCAAGCAGAAGACAGAGAACATTTATTTAATATTAATTATACTAGCAGCATACACTCACTTCAATTATAATTTAATGACCTATGATGAAATTTTAGAAAAACAGAAAGTATGGCTACAAAACATCTTGTATGCTAGTTATTAAAGTTAACAACTGGCAAAAACATATACTTAAAAGAAAGTTGTCTCATATCTTAGTTAGGGATTCCATTGCTGAGAAGAGATACAATGACCATGGCCACTCTTAAAAGGGACAACATTTATTGGGACTTGTTTACASGTTAGAGATTCAGTTTGTTATCATCATAGCAAGAAGATGGCAGCATCTAGGCAGACTTGGTGATGGAGAAAGATCCGAGAGTTCTACATCGTTATCAGAAGGCAGTCAGGAGAAGACTGTCTTCCAGGCAGTTAGAAAGAAAGCTTCATTGCCCATCCCCAATGTGACACACTTCCTCCAACAGGGCCACAACAACTCCAACATTGCCACACCTCCTAATAGTTCTACTTCTTGGATTAAACATGTTCATACCACTATATTTTACAATAGATATACACACATATATCTATATTATTACAACATCATATACAATAGTAAGTTTTTAGAGCTAGCTAAGGTTCCCATAAATTTATGAAAAGACTAAGGAAATGTGACATATACACACTGTGGATTTATCCTTAGCTATAAAGAAATATCAGTTTTGTGATTTTTACCAGAAAATGGAGGAACTGAGGATCATGGGATAAGCTGGACTCCAACAAACAAGTATAGCTTCTATCTTCCTTCATATAGACCTTAAAAGGAAAAAAATGATGTGAAAGTAAATGGAGGACTACTGGTGAGAGAAAGGGAAGGTGGGGAGCAGCAGCAGGGGTAAGAGAGGGCACAGAGTGTTGCTCATGAAAATGTTGAAAATGTTGCCAAAGAGAAGGTTGGATATACTACTCAGTTAAAAGTGTACACTGCTGTCACACATATCAAGTAGTTACAAACATGTGAAACTCCAGATCCAAGGATTCAATACCTTCTTACATACACATGTGTTAGGAAACCCTGCTATTAAGGTCTCAGTGACAGAATAGATCCCTGAACTTGGTGAAAATTTGAGGACTTCCTTTTTCAGTGGGTCTTTCCTCTTCCCTGCCTGAACTTATCTGGGGAGCCAGAACCCTACATGCTGTACCTGAGTAATGTCAAGGAGTAAGGAGTCATTGGTGAAATCATTGGTTCAACTCCCTTTCTCTCAGTTTAAACCTGCCTAGCAAACACCTTGAATGCCTCTCCATGAAAAGGAGAGATATTCCCAGTACCTTAAGTCTCAGCAAATTAACTTCACCCTAAGAAGAACCCCTTTCCCTCTCCCTAAGGTTTAGATAGCACTTGTTTACCTGGATCAAAGCATGCAAGCTGTTTCACCTTATTGCCACCTAAAAGAGCTGTAACCCTGAAATCCTCAGAAAAGGCTTTCCAGACACAGATAGACCAAGATCCTTCTGACCAGCAGGGTCTGGGCTCCACTTCATCGTCCCCCCCCCCCCCCCACACACACACACACACACACACACACACACACACACACACACACACACACTTACAGGAGGTGTTCAGGGACACTTTGATACCCCTAGGGAGGAAGAAGAATGCAGAACCACACACATGCTCATATCATTTTCCCATATTTAAAATAAAAATAAATAAAAACGAAACCATTGTGTTTACTAATAATCCCTAATTTAAAAAAATCACACACAGTTTCAACAGTATGAACTTTCAACACATATATATCTTGTAGAGACTTAATTTGTAACATTTAAAGGATCCCTAATGACAGCAAGTAATTAACAGCAATAAGCCTGCTACCATGACACACCAAGAGGGAACTTGTACCAAGTTGGAACAACCCTTTAAACATTCATTTCTGATTAGGAATTCTAAGTAAGATACATTGATTTTAGCTATTACACATTAAATATTTTTAATGAAATCATGCATCTCAGTATAAACAAACAGTGAGACACTGATGATTTACTTATTTTCTTAACAAGGGAAATAACAAATGGTTAAKTTGTTTCAAAGGATAGAGAAACTGCATAAATTTAGGCAATCAAAGAAAAACTGCATGAGTGAGGTTACTACAAATCCTTTACATTTATCCTTTCCACCAGGCAAAGAATTTTCATGTCTACCAAAAAAAAATTTATCTCAGTACATACAATTTTACAGAGTCATGGTTCTACTAAATAGTAAAGCATATGCCATTCAAAAGTTGATTTACATAGAGAACCAAATAACTTTTAGGCAGACCTGTAAGATACTAACTTTGGAAATATATAGAAATATATAGAATTATCTTGTCCATTTATTCTAAGTTTCAGATGATTATAAATTACTTAACTGTGCAAGCATTCATGAAATTTATTTAACCATGTTTCATTTTCCAGATAGTTAATATTAGTATAATTTCCATGAATTTTTTTAACACTATCATTTGCTTTGGTGGATTTAAATATTGAGAAACTAAACTTGTGCATCCTTTTCCTACTCATTTTTCTAAGTTTTTCCACACAGAAATGAGAAAAGAACTTTCAAGGTTTTAGAAGCCCTAAATTTAAAGTGGAAGTAAGCCAGAGAAGAAAGATAAAATATGCTCTGTAGGAGTTTTGAATAGAATGAAGATACAAT
Organism: Apodemus speciosus; assembly: GCA_002335545.1. Classification (NCBI taxonomy): domain Eukaryota; kingdom Metazoa; phylum Chordata; class Mammalia; order Rodentia; family Muridae; genus Apodemus; species Apodemus speciosus. The sequence goes on along the minus strand of BDUI01002588.1, from coordinate 39,347 downwards.
GATGCTAACAACTGCCTAATTCTGCCCAAGGGGGAAAATGAGATCATTCTCTGAATTTAAAACAACAACAAGCACAGAAACTAAAATAAAATAATTAAGTCACTTCAGATATGCAGTCAGGCAGGCAAAAGTCAGAAGAATGTGATCTAGAAGTGATGAATGAGACAATGACACCAGACAATGAGGACTAAAATTGACCCTCAGCCACACTTTCACTTCTGAAAATAGTTTATGGTTGTAAAACTACCTATGKCAAGAACCAAGATGCTGAGAGATTGTGGACGCAAGGTTATAAGTGGTCAACTCATAAAATTCCCCTTTGCATTTCACAGAAGCTGTAGACAAACAGCCAAGTTTGCCCCATATAGAAAGAAGACTGAACTGGAAAACAAAGTACCAGAATCTAGACCTTATGTAGACAATGAATGGTAGAGGTTACTAGAAAAAAACACTCTCATATTCTTTGTCATTGAATTAATTTATTTTTGTTGCTGTTATAAAACACTGGGACCAAAACCATCTTAGAGAAGGAAGACTGAATGTRGGCTAAGGTTCCACAGAAAAATAATCCAAAAAAAGAGAACTTCAGATCAATTTTGCTTATGAATATTGATGCAAAATACTCGATAAATTCTTACAAAGTGAATCCTTCCTACTACTTCAAACATGAAGATTAATTTACAATGTTGTGTCTAACAATATTTCATAGCATTTATCTTTAGATAAAGTATACTCAAATATCTAATCCTCTTTATCATTAAGATAGCTTAGTATGGGTTTGCGCTTACATTTTTCAAATATGGGCATCAATAATAGTGTCTGGGTTTTGTTACTGTACATGGGATGGATTCCTAGGTGGGATAGTTTCTGGATGATCCTTCCCTAAGACTGCTCCACACTTTGTCTTTATATCTCCATCTGTGGGAATTTTGTTCCCCCTTCTATGAAGGATCAGCGGATCCACACATTGTCCTTCTTTCTTCTCGAGCATCATTTTATATGTGAATTGTGTTTTGGGTATTCCAAGCTTCTGGGCCAATAGCCACTTATCAGTGAGTGCATACCATTTGTGTTCTTTTATGATTGGGTTACTTCACTCAGGATGATATTTTCCAGTTCCATCCATTTGTCTAAGAATTCAATGAAGTCATTGTTTTTAATAGCTGAGTAGTATTTCATTGTGTAAATATACCACATTTTCTTTTATTTGTTGAAGATTCAAATGAGCAAAGCATTGGCTAAGGCCATGCAGTAGAATATGTTTTCACAACCAGTATGTTGAAGTGCAAACAAGCATCCTTTCTATTTTACTATGCTTGGAATGAGAGTCTTTCCATGTTACCTTTGATATCAACTGTTCGGAATGTTTTTATTTGTGATTTACAGGGTTTGTAGTTCTGAGAAGCAAAGATATCTATTCACAAGAATGAAATACGTTCAATAACTTGAATAAAAAACTAAAAAGAAGCATTATTGTCTCATGCCTCGTAGTATAAAATATACTTTAAAAAGGTAAGTAAATGCATGGTATTATGTTGGTTTTACAAATAAAGAAACAAAGGCTTAGAGGCTTTGAATCCCATTACTTAAAAAATATTCTTCCTGACCCCAAAGCTTTTATCTTGATATCATAACTTCAACTAAATTCATGTATCCACCAAAATTCAGACTTTCACCCTCCTTCACAGTTGGAAAACAGCATCAACAAGTTCAAATCTGTCCAAATAGCTCTGGTCCCTCGTGGGAACTGACGCTTAAGTCCCCACCTGCCATTCTGAGTGTGATTGCTGGATCCAGAGCCATGCATCATTTAAGATCATTAGTGTAAAATCAATAGCTACAGGAAATAATTGTAGCTGTTCCTATGACCTTGCCCCTGTGGTACTTCATCCTTGAAGGTTATTTAATTAAAATCCAGACAAGATGGGATAGCGCTGGAGTGGTGTATACTGTGGAATTGGCACAGCACCATGGGGAAACAGCATTCACATTGCACAGCACTGCGATGTTTGGATCAGGCAGCAGTCTCCAAATACTGAGAGCCAGAAGCCTGGGATGACTTACTAAATGTATATTGAAATTTTGTCACACATTAATTTGCAGCCTGTAGCAAAGCTTAATATGGCATTAATCCTAGCATCATCCAGGATTTCATATATGAATAAAGGCAAATGATCTAATAATCGTTTGTTAGAATGGTGTCTCAAAATAACAGAGATTTGTCTCTTTTAAGCAACAAGTTTTACATTTCAGAGTTCTGAGGACTAAAAAGCCAAGGAGAGTTCCAGTGTGGTAGGGTGTAAGTTCCTCTTACATGTTTCAGTTTTGACATCTCAGAAGAGAACAGGATGCAGGATGGCCTGGGATCCCTGGAATCCAGCATAAGGCACATTAATTTCCAAAGTACCATCACGTATGATGTAAAATTCCAATACATGAAATTTGGAGGCAGGAAAACATTTTGTTGAAATTGTGGCATATGCCAAAGGCATTCTCTTTTGAGATCTTCTTAGGCATGGTGTCAGGAAGAATTTCCAACCACATAAATTGTATGAAATTTGATAATTTTGACATGGTGGCACAAGCATGGGTTTACTGTTTGCTAACTGTCATTTTCCGTTAGTATCCAAGTCCTAGCCTAAAGGCTACCCACTCATCACCAGTTTGAGATTGCCATGGTTCACGCTTCGGTAGACCATACGTTCTGTGTTTTGAAGATTACAGACTCTTATCACTGCTCAGTACCACATCCTTTAAAGTAAAGGCATACCTAACTCTCATGATCCAAGAATCAATTAGGAATGTAATTTTCTTTAAATTCACTAAGAAAGAAACATAGTAATATATGTAAGAGAAAATAATACAAAAGCTAGCAAACTCAAAATTATCTTTTTTGAAATAATATACATATTTGAAAAAAATTCTTCAGCAAGAGAGCAAATAGAAGAGACAGACTGATAGAGAAAATGACAGAAACAGAAATGGCTACAGCATCATAGACAGATAGAGAGAGACAAAATCATAAACTGGCAGACAGACATAGACACAGAAAAAATAAGAAACCAGAATGAAAGACACACAATCACTGACCTGTGAGAATTTAAATTGATTATATAGTAACAGTAAAATGGACCTTATTCAATCTTGAAAAAAAATGAGCAAATTCACAAATTTATGATGCATCATAATACTAATTCAAGAGTAAACAGAAAGTATTTTATCAACAGAGACTGGATTTTATATGGGCATTTATAAAAGCATATAACATACTTAATCATGCCCCAAGGACCTCCAACCTTCATTTTCTTTCTCTTCTTTCCCATCACTGCCTATTACTACCTACCATTGCTCTAGACAACTTGTTTCTCTTTTCATGCCACACATATACAGATGATTTTATACAGGTATACAAATTCTTGGATGCACTAATGAAAAAAAAAGTGAAATATTCATAGACATGACCTAACTTATTTAACAGGGAAACCTAAAGTTGCAACCACTTTCTATGGATACTATTTTTACCTTTATTTTGGCTGAATAAAATTCTATTATTTATCTATATTTTTCTTTGTATAATCATATATTAGCAGGAATGAACAGTGATTTCATGACTTAAACTATTTTGAATAGTGAGCCAGTACACATGATACACCACCATCTCTGTGATATGTTGACTAAGACTCTTTTTTGTTTGTTTGTTTGTTTTTTTGTTTTTTTGAGACAGGGTTTCTCTGTGTAGTCCTGGCTGTCCTGGAACTCACTCTGTAGAACAGGCTGGCCTTGAACTCAGAAATCCACCTGCCTCTGCCTCCCAAGTGAAGGGATTACAGGCGTGTGCCACCACGCCCGGCTTGACTAAGACTCTTTAGGGTAAATATTCATGAGTTATATAACTGCATCACACCAAAGATATACTTTCCAATTTCTGAGAAGTATCTGTATTGATTGCCATAGTGGTTAGACTGTTTTACTTTCACATGCAGAAGTATATAAAGATATTTTTTCTTCATCCTTACCAGCATTTTTGTTTTCTTGACATTACCATTTTGAGCAGTGTGAAAGAAAATTCCTATGCAGATTTAATTAGTGTTTCCCTGGTAGCTAGTAATCTAATTACCTGGCCATGTCTATTGGCCATTTGTGCCTCATGTTTTGAGAACTGTTTGGCCTATCATTTGATACTTAGTTTTATAAACCTTTTGTTTGTCACAGATACTAAGCCCCTTAGTTGTGTAAGCAGTGAGGATTTACTGCATTCTATGGACAGTCTTTTCTATCACGTGTTGGCTTTGCCATGCAGAAGCTTTTTCATTTCACAAAACCCCACTGGTAAATTTTTGGCATTGTTCTCTTAGTGATGACAGCCCTTTCCAAAACTCTTTTTTTCTAGAAATATGTATAGATTTATAATTACTGAAGACAAAGAAATTCATAATGAAAAACACTGTCACAAAAAGAAAACCCAAAGTAAATTTAATAATAAATTTTAAATAATTTCTTAAGTGTTAAAGCCCTTCTGTCTCTGTGCAGAAGGGGTGAAGACTAACCCATTCCCAAGGACAGAATCTATTTGACACCATACACAAAAGACCTTTGTATGCTAAACACCCTAGGAGTAGAAGGAAGAAAGCCACAAATGTATCTCAATGCAGAAAAAGTCAAAGTAAAAAGTCTAACATTTTTCCATCTTAACCTCTTCTTAAAAAACAAATGTGGAGTTGAAGATTAGACCCTTTATCTGAAAATATGTCTTAAATATCAGCAGAAGAAATCCAAAGAAAGCACCAAGCTTGATGGTAAAGATCTCATAAGAAGAAGGAAGGAAGTCTACTCATCTCCATTCACCAGACTATCATCATTATCCAGAACACCTGGGTTATCAAATAAATAAAAAACATCAGTCTGAGAAAGAAAAAAATAAAATTATTTACATTGATATATGGTAGTGCCAAAAATACAAAAAGAAAAAAATCAAAGGAAGATACAAATACACAAATGTGCATAGATATCCAAACAGTAAAGTACATCCAATTCATAGTAACCAAATCATTCTATGAAAGTAGATCATAATATATATACATATATATCTATATTGGTAGTAACAATTAAGTGAAAAATTAATAAAGCAAATCCCATATTATTAAAGAGAATAAAAGGCTTCAGCTTCTAACTGATGTAATGAAGTTAAGACTTGTACCATAAAGGTATATGTTTGTTTGTTTGGTTGGTTGTTTGCTCAGTTAGTTGTTTGTTTGTTTCTTTTTTATTATGGCTAAACATTTTTATTCATTGTTGCTCAATGTTTTTAAAATGCCGGATATTCTTAAGATGACCTAGAATCTTTTTCCAGCACCTTCATGGCAACTCAGAACCATCTGCAACTTGAGTGTCAGAAAATCCTATGCCATCTTCTGGCCTTCACAGACACCAGACATACACAGAGTGCACATACTTACATGCAGAAAAAATCATCCATAAATCACAGAGTAAAGAAATAGTCATCATTAGAAGAATAAGAATGGCTAAAAAAGTAAATGAATAAAATTTTATTTTCACGTATCAGGTGACTATTGATAACTGTTTCCTAAATTAACCTATACATCAGAATAATTAGCATCAGAAGGTAGGCTTTTATTATTCCACTTTTAAGAAGTGACAATCAGATCACTTATATTGAGATGAAAAATTACAATAATTAATCCAAACAAGCTCAGAAAATTACACAGTTGGATAACACCTCCAGATATAAAAATTATTACTAAGTTACACATGACAAATTTTCCTACCCCTAGTGCTGCAGAACACCCACCATCACACAAAGAGGCTAGCTAGACTGAACAGGAAGTAAGTGGACATATTAAAGTCCATTGAGAAACTATGAACTATCTCTTGCAATTTTTTATGTAAATTGAGCAAGGATGTTTGCCAAAGTAAAAATTCAAGCAGAAAAAGTTGTGCAAGAAAAGAGGGGTGATATATTGAAAGTTCTAGGAAAAGTTGGGGAATTAGAACCTCAGAAAGTCCCAATATTATAAGGATTTATGCGACTGGTGTTGCCATTTGAAACCTACAATTAAAATCTCMCTTGCAAAATCCAGAAAAGTGAATTTCAAACATGAGAAAAATGGGAAGGAAAGTCTAATTTCTGAACACATAGAATGGAGGCTGGCAAGCACTTACAGGGAATGATAATGGTGCTCTGTGAAGATATTTGTCCTGTGAGACAAAAAAATTACAGATCACCATGTCAAGTAGAGCTGAAATTATTTCTTGAGGACTGTGTTGTTCCTAGGCAGGACATGCTCAAATAAATGTATAGGAATCAAGGAAGTGTTCAAGTGGCCAGGAGATGACATAATATGCCTAAAATGGAGACTGAGATACAAGATGTGATAATCTTGATTGTTAACCTGGTATGTAAAGAAAGTCTCGGGAATTAGACATACTTCTGGATATATTGAGAGGAGAAAAAAATATTCATGAGGACCCCAAACTAATGAATTGATGAATTCTTCAATGAAATTGTAATATCATGACAGTGTTGGAAATTTGTGAAAACATGGGAAACATACCTTAGTTGGAAGAAGTACATCCTTAGGATTTGCTCTTGGAGGCTTATCTTCCAGAGTCATATCCCTGGCCTCATCCTGTAGTCTCTAAACCTCAGTTGGTTAGGAGATGAATAGGGCCCATATATGTGCAAGGAACAAGATATTCTTCTAKGTACATAGAGCTAATTGACCATGAACTAGATCATCCTAAACCAGCAGTTCTCAGCCTATGGGACACACTTTGGCAAATATCTATCTCCAAAACATATTTATATTATGGTTCAATATTGTAGGAAAAGTATATTCATGATGTAGCACCAAAAATAATTTATGATTGTGGGTCACCACAAGATGAGGAACTACACAGCGTTAAGAAGACTGAGAACCACTATTAAACCATGAGAAACAAGTTCTGTCTTCTCTAAATTGCTTTGGTCACAATGACCAGAAAATATCAAATGAAGATGATCATAAAAAGGAACCTCCATCTTCTGAATTATGTTAAATGATGTAAGGCCACAGTACACAGGCATGAAGCTTTAGTTTAATGCTTATGACTAGTATAGAAGATTTGATAGCACTGAAACAACTAATCAGTACAGTCTGTGTGAATAAATAGTTGTGATCATGAGCTTGGATTTGTAAAGCTCCTAGAATGTTTTATATGAGTGTTAAGTAATAGATTTGCAGAGACTTTGTGTTTAATTCAGGTTAGGATAGTAGATGCTCTCTGATTTTTTTTTTGTCGTTGTTACTTTCTTTTTTAACTTAGATATTTTCTTTATTTACATTTCAAATGTTATCCCCTTTCCTGATCTCCCCTCTGAAAACACCCTATCTGATGATCCCCACTCCCCCTGTTTACCAAACCACCTACCACCACTTCCCTGGGCATTGAGCCATCTCAGAACCAAGGGCCTTTCCTTCCTTTGATGTCCAGCAAAATCCTCCTCTGCTACATATGCAACTAGAGCCATGAATCCCTCCATGTGTACTCTTTGGTTGGTAGTTTAGTCCCTGGGAGCTCTGGGTGTAGTGGTTGGCTCAGATTGTTGTTCCTTCTATGGGACTACAAACCCCTTCAGCTCCTTAGATCCTTTCTCTAGCTCCTCCATTGGGGACATTGTGCTCAGTCCAATGGTTGGCTGAGAGCACCCACCTCTGTATTTGTCAGGTAATCGCATAGCCTCTCAGCAGGCTTCTGGCAGGAAGCACTTGTTGGCATCCACAATAGTGTCTGGGTTTGGTGACTGTATATGGGATAGACCCCCAGGCGGGGCAGTCTCTGAGTGGTCTTTCCTTCTGTCTCTGCTCCACACTTTGTTTAGAGCATCAAATGTATTGCCATTTCCACCATGAACAGAATTAAGGTACAAGATTTCATTTAACTCCATCCAAAACCCAGATCCAAGAAAGAACATGATATGGTGGTAATACTATTGTTCTTGTTTACATTTTAGTTATTTCCATTCTAAAATACATTTATGCATTTTATGTAAGGAAGAACAAGTTCAGAGACAAGAGCAATATACCCCTGTATGAGACAGTAAGAAGCGGTTACTGTTTTTTTCAAAATTGTAGACATTATCAGTTCCCTATATTGAATTCTCCATGATTGCTAAATATCACATGTAATTGGGCAGTTAAAAGAATAAAATGATGAACTATAAATGAATGACTTAATATTTAGGTATTTTTCCTTTACAGGAATTCTTCATTTAAAACAGAGTTGTTTTTTACTCATGTCCTTATCTATATAGCTCTCATTTTATGTAGATGTTCATGATTCTCAGTTTACTTGTGTTAAAGGAAAACAATATGTGGTTGTATCATCACAAATCATCAGGTTTAATAGATTATGATATCCTATATCCTTAGAGCTTGAAGATGGTTTTGTTGTTCAATACAGCTGCCAATGTTAGGAACGTCTTTATTTAAAGCTACAAACACAACAGTTTATATTTACAAAATAATATTCTGAGCATATCCATCTCTGATTGTGTGTGTGTGCTTCTATACATACTTCTTTTTGATGATTTTGTGGGAAAAGCTTGAAATATAAAAGTATGAACTTAGATTTTAATTCAAGAAACAGTATTTCTCTCTGTCTGTCTCTGTCTGTCTGTCT
>BDUI01002586.1:77155-89517 GCA_002335545.1 Apodemus speciosus | reverse complement strand
GGGGCGGAGAGGAGCGGAAGGAGGGTCCACACCTGCACATTTTGGTTATGGCCTCAAAGACCAAAATGTACCAACTCTCAATAGGGATAAATGAGACATTAAACAGGTATTTGGGGAGTTCCTTTTAGGGTTATAGCCAGGGGCCAAGAGCCTGCCTAGCATGCACAGAAAACCACAGAAACCTCCCTAGTGATCACTATGTTCAAGACTTCCAGCTCTCGGGTTCTGGCATCTTATATAAATGACAGGGAAAATTCTGACATCTCACATCTCTCKCATTGAGCAAGAAGACCTGGTGGGGGAGAATGCTGGCCCGGTTTAAAAGACTGGTCAATTCTGGAAGCCTCAGATTCCTTTCTGCCTCCTTCATTCTCACACTAGGTCAAGGAKTCCCAACACTGACCTTACTGACATTTGAGTTAGGTGTGTCATGGCTGTGACTAAGCTGTAACACCTTATACAATGTTCAGCACCTCCCTGGCCTTTCTAGATGTCAGTAGCAGACCAGGCCACCACACCAGCTGAGATGTGACTCTTGACATACAGAAACACAAAGGAACACTCTACTCAGCCTCTTAATTCTTTCTATCTCAGCTTTATTGCTTCTGGTTTATCCTTCCAGCCCACCTTTTCCAAAACTACAGGGCACGTAGTCTTTGTACATGTGCACATTAGGGTTCTCTGTAYTCCTATTTGTCATCAACAGAGAGCATTCTTTCAGTTCTCTACCACAAATCTACAACTTGCTATTTAAAAATGTTTGGGTGCTCTCTCTAAAAGAYTGCACAGAATTCTCTCTTATTTCCATTGCTGGCTTCCCTGAATTCCTTTGTGTGCAYTTTGATTGATGTTTCGACTTTAGACCMTCTCAAATGTTGTCATAACTAGCACACAGCTAAGCTCCCATCAATGTTGATTCACACAGAGTTATCCAGCAGGGTGTCAGCGTGTGYATTCCAATTAAATGAGTTCTGAGATGGAAAAATACCCTGGAATGAATCCAGATTCCTAAAAGGACAGTGGCCATAGAATGATAAATACACAGAACTTCTGGTTCGTTGTGGAATCCATCCTCATAGGGACGGGACCTGATGGAGAATCTCTGCTGGGTCCAATTCCAGTCAGCCTTCTGGACCTTTTGCCAAGCCTATGTATGTAYTTCCTGGTAAAACTCCATATATTTGTTGCCTTGTTTAGAAATAAAGTTTCACTATATATCCTATATTGRCCTCAAACTCTGACCTTYTGCCTCTACCTCCCCACTGTTGATAGTCATGAGCCCTCATGCACACCTGTAAAATYCARCTTTTACAAGAATTCTTCTGTTAGATAACCAAAACTCTCCCTCTTCCATACCTGATCAGTCTTGATATCTGACCAGCAACCATGTCTCCCAGACAGCATCTGCTCACCCTGGCCTRTCTTCAGCAGGGACGAGAATTCCAGTCACCTGCGGTGTTTGCTCCTAGCAAACTTTTGCCTGCCATCACCTGCCTGCTCTTTGGCTATAGATTACATGATGTACATACTGTGTCAAGAACTGAGCCCTAATCTCTGTCTCCCATCACACTACCCCATTGCTGGTCCTGATGATTATTAGTAATGGTTTCCATATTATAATCTCTTAGAAAGTTGAGAACAGAGTATATTTTCTTGTCTAATATTTCCCAGAATGTTTTGGTTGGTTGGTTGGTTTTTTTTACTTTTGGTTTTCAGATCTCTGTCTCTCTCACTGTTTTCTCTGTCTCTCCCCATCACCACCGTGTATGCATGTACGTGTGTGCGTTTGTGTGTGTGTGTGTGTGTTTGTCTGTGTGAGTTGAGACATAGACTTATACTTATAGTCCCAACTAGCTAGATGAACTTAAATGTGCTTTGTAGCTGAGTATGACCTTGAACCTCTGATCTACCTGCCTCTATCTTCCAAGTACAGGGATTACAGGTCTGCAACATGATGATGGTACCCTGACCAAGCTGAGCCACACAATCCCATCGACTACCTCTCCTACATGGTGTTTCCTCCGCACTCTGGCAGGGGCTGCTCTGTGACTGTGGTCTGTGACTGTGGTCTACAACAGTGATCCGTGGATAGAGAGGTTCAATTTTTTATTTCCTGTCTGAATGACTGAACGTCCTGAGGCTTCCCATCTGGTCCCACAATAGCCATAGTCACATAAATTTCTTTCTCAGTTTACTATCTACTGTATTTGCCATACATGGTGAGAACACAGCTGACTCCCAAGCAAATATTGATAAGTGGGGCATCATCCCCTGGGACCTTCACATTTGAACCTRGGGCATGTCACTTTATCTTCTGTAATATGAGGGCCCTTTGAACGGCAGTCTAAGTGGTGTTCCTGTGAAGAGGGCTAGAGTCTGGCTCTACGGGCCTCCACATGGTCTAGGAGAAGGAGGAGCCTATACTTCAAAGCAGAGGCTGGCTTTCTAGACTGACTCTCCCATTATTTCTGTAAGGACAGACAAGTGATGGTCTCTGATCTTGTTTTGTGATTAATATGGAGTTATCAGAGCGAGAGAYTGACCAAGAGACATGCCAAAATTAAGACATAAAGGATCATCAGGAAGAAGTAGTATTCTAGCTGAACCAAGAAGACACTGGCAATGCTGTGTCCACAGRAAACTCCATTTTCCCAAATTCTGAAAGACGGAAGGGACAAATGGCTATCTGTAGTGCCTWTTAGTACACCAAGGCACATTCAGGGCTCCACGTTCCCTCAGTGTCACAGTACCTATTACACATTTCAAAGTCCAGGCTGGCATCCTGGCTGTTCTCAGGTCTCTCACCACAGCTACTTATTCCCCTTAACCCTGGTTTTTCGCCATGTTCTTTTTTTTTTACATGCTCTCTTGGCCTTTCTCTCTCTCTCTCTCTCTCTCTCTCTCTCTCTCTCTCTCTCTCCTCCTGCTTCTTTTATGGCTAGGTCCAGTCTGCTGATCATATTTAGCTTGCTAATTTATCTCTTGGATCTTCTAGATGGTTCTGATGCTGTCTTTCCATACGTACAGTCAATGCCTTCCCCTTAACCATATCAAGGAGCAGTCATGTTCTCAGTTTATACAGTAGAGTCGTGGAGCTCCAGTGGCACAGCCGGTTAGCATTAGTACTAATATAGTAGAGAGTCAATAACGCAGAATACAAGAGTGCTTGATGGTGATGACACCATCTATGTCACAGCTCCACCTATGTCAACTGCTGCAACTTACTGTCAGCTTTTAGGATGTCCTGTTCTAGAACTGCAAATGACTCCCGAAGGCCTTTAGTCATTGTCTCAAGCATGCAGTTACCTTGGACTCCAGAAACAACAGGATGACTAAACATCTCGATGACAAGGGACTGAAACCACCCAACCAATCTTGAGCCTCCGAGGGCAGARCACTCGATTATCCATGACTGTGAGGCTGCACCTGGACCAGACACAGCTGCTGCTTGCCTAAAGCAGTGAGAACGTTCCTGAGGCCGCTTCCAGAAGCAGGCTGGAGATAAAGATCAACCGGATGCACCTAAGGCAGAACTGTTAAGTTATCTGGAGCTCGTGTCTCAGTTCCTTCCATTTAAACAGGGTTCCTGTCAGTGTCCTGAAGAGGGTTTGAGGTCACTTGAGCCCCCTTTCTGTTGCTTTCCCCAGTGTGGCTGSTTAAATCTCCATTTCTCTGTTGTTCCCCATGACTGCTTCTACTTTAGTTCACTTACATGAGTCCCTAACCTGGGCTGTTTGTTGTAATCCTCCATTAACAATGTCGTGTGTCAGCCCCATCTGTCAGTGTGAGCTGGAACTCAAAAGCCACAGTGTGTGTGTGTGTGTGTGTGTGTGTGAGAGAGAGAGAGAGAGAGAGAGAGAGAGAGAGAGAGAGAGAGAGAGAGAGAGAGAGATTCTGACAGAGGGATCTAGCCCCAATTTCCTCCAAGTGTGCTAGTATCTGGCCAGCTGAGCAGCAATTGCAGGCTGTATGCAAAAGTTTCTATCCTGGAATCCATGGCGAAGAGTATAAAGAGGGAGCAAAGGGTCTGAAGAATTTCAAGGAAATTATAATCTTCAGACTGTAGACAATGTGCTTTTACACACACATRCACACATTCACATAGCACACACACATATATGCATCCATACACACACATTCCCCCTCACACACACACCAGCCCAGGTGTAAGCCTGGCTCATCTGAATAGCAAAGCCCTCACTCTCAGAGCAAACAAATTTAAATTCTCTTGGTGTGACTGTGACCTCAATTTTACTTCTCTTTACTCGTGTCTCCTTTATTCCTGCTGTCTTCAGTTGGGTCCAGTGCTTGCTCTTTAAATAACCTTGCTTGTCCCCTAGGTTTTTATTTTCTTAGCTTTTTCAAGTGTAAGGTGAGGCAGGAGATTGATCAAGGGCAGATAGACCTGACCTCCAGCAGTCCCTAAGCAACAGCTCATACATTTCAAGCATATTTATTTTAGAATAAACTGTTCATTATGGGCTATGGATTTAACACCATCATGAAAAGACCACATACTCCATCCAAATCATAATTAGATGAATTTATTAATACTGCTATCAGGGTGAGAGCCTTAAAGCTAAATCAGAAATGTGCCTCCCAGAAGGGGCTGGGGGAAGGTTTTAAAGATGGAGGCCATGACTATCTCTCTTSGGTGGAATTGGCAGCTGCATGAGAAACTGCTTCATTCCCCTCAGCTACTGCCTCTCTCCCTTACACACAGTGACAAAGGAGCTGTCTCACTCCCTGTTACACAGCAACAAGCAGGTTTATTTTAAAATAACAGAGAAAGGTTAATTATCTCATAGCAGGTCATCATTCTTGGGAGCCCATCTTTCAGAAGGTTAGGTTAAAAATCCATGGCTACTAAGAGTCTGCCTGGTACAACGGGGGTTTCTCAGCCACCACAGTGTATAGGGCACAGTTGTGACATTATACTACTATTATATTTTCTTTGTGTTTTCACCCATTATTGGAAAAAAAAGCGATCTCCTTTGTTGGGCTATTGTTGTATACTCAGATACTGACTATGAAACTAAAATGTGGGCTATTCTATGAATTTTGCAGGCAAATGGAAGGAACTAGAAAATATCATCCTGAGTGAGGTAACCCAGACCCAAAAGGACATGCATGGTATGTACTCACTGACTAGTGGATATTAGTCAAAAAGTACAGAATACCTAGGATACAACCCATAGACCATAAGAAGTGTAACAAGCAGAAAGGTCCAATGGGAATGTTTCAACTCTACTCAGAAGGGGGAAGGAAATAATCACAGGAGGTAGAGGCAGGGAGGAAGATAGATGGGATGAGGGTGGGGCAAGAAAAGGGAAACAAAATCAGGTATGGGGGGGCAGGAGAGGGATGAATGAAAATAAGCAGCCTCGAGGGTGGGAGGGAGAGGGATCCTCTGGAAAGTACCAGAGACTCTAAGGACTCTGTGGGAGTGACCTTAGCCAAAGTGACCAACATCAGGGAGAGGGAACTCGGAAAGTACAGTTCCAGTAGATAGACAGGGCCTCAAGCGGAAGGACGGGGTTACTAACCCACAATCAACATTTCTGAACTGTTCCTGTCTAAAAGAACTGCAGTGACAAAAATGGAGAAGAGACTGAAGGAAAGGCCGTCCAATGATCCACCCAACTTGGGATCCATCTCATGGGAGGGCACCAAGGCCTGACACTATTACTGATGTTATAGTGTGCTAACAGACAGGAGCCTGGCATGACTGTCCTCTGAGAGGTCCTACCAGCAGCTGCCAGAAGCAGATACTTACACCCAATGATTGAGCTGAAGTTGGGGGCCCCTACAGCTAAATAAGGGGAAGGATTAAAGAAGGTGAACGGGAGTATGAGCCCTTGGGAAAACCAGCAGGCTCAATTTACCCAGACCCAAGAGAGCTCCCAGAGACCGAGCCACCAACCAGGAGTATACACTGGCTGTCTGAGAGCCTATGTCTGGCACATATGCAGCAGAGGCATTCGGGGCATTCTGCTTTCTTATTTTCTTATCTTCTTTTCAACCTTATAAAATCAAGTTGTAGTGGTTTCAATGGCCTAATGACTGTGTTCATTGTGTATTGTGTGTTTAACAGCTGCACCAGGCATTAAGACCTTGGGTCGTAATAGAGAACCAAAAGGCTGAAGTTTGAGACTAAAAACATTTACAGCATCCTTGAAGGACTCTGCCCCTGTCAATCCTAGAATGTTCCTCTATATGCCCCTATATGCAACAAAAATCTTTGGACTCCTTCTCAGGGTGGTCAGAGTCACAATTGCAGTGGTCTAACTAGGTCTCCTGGCTTGTGGTAGAACAGCTGTATTCTCTGAATTAAAATACCTACCTTTGGGAAGGTTCATAAGGTTTGAAAACAATAAATAGATTAAAATTAAAAACTCCCAGTAGTTCTTAGTTTCATTAATCATTTTAAATTAATAATTTGCAGTTTTCTGGTTGCTTTAAAAAAATCAGCAGACAGCTTGGAGGCATGGAAATGGCTGTGAGCTTATTCTCTCTTTAGCTAGTCCTTTTAGGGAAAGGTTTCCTAGTAACTAGATATGGGGTGTACTGTCTGTTAGAGCAGCTCAGGGTGACATATCTTAGGAAAAGGAAAGCAAAAGCTTTCTCCAGACTCAATTCCACAAGGCTCTCTCTGTGCTCCATACTCCATTATGACCRTTCTTCCCTAAGACTGAATGATATGTTGAGTATTTCAGCCTCTTACATGGTTTGGAAGTGTTCCTGAATTGTGGAATTTATGTTTTCATTATCATGCATTTATGGTTTATCACATTTCAGTAGCAGTTACAATAACAATCTATGTTTTATAATAATTTTATATCTAAAACTGAATGGAGGGATGGGGCAATGAGATAGCTGAGAAAGTGTGATCTCTCACCATCGTAGAACCTTAAGAAGCTGAAGCAGGMGCATCATACCTTTAAGGCCAATTTAGGCAAGGTGACACCTCACCTCAAACCAAGAAGGTGTTGCTCAGGAAAGCTCTTACCCAAGTGACCAAAGCCAAGAAGTCATAGACTAATGTTTCTAATGTCTGCTCTCCCGAGTATAACTGGATGTGTTCTAATCTTGGTCTCCATTTGTATTCCTTTTAGGGCATTTGTTCAAAGGCCTATTATACCCCATAGTTAAGGTGCTAGAACCAAGTGGAGAACTGTTTCTAGACTGCCTGACAAAGAACAAAGAAACTCTAAAGAGACATTTGCTCTTCATTTGGCTAAAAACTATTTAAACAGTGTCCCCCAGTGAATTTCCATTTACCTAGGAACACCACTCAGATGGATGCAAAATCCCAGAGCCTTCCAGAGGAAAAATGTCTTCCAGAGAGAGATTTCTGACTTCTCTGACCGTCACCTTGCAAGACAGAGCGGAGTCAGACAGCAGTGGGGCAATGATAACTTGGTACCTCTCCCCTATGTGGCCACATTGACTAAATCTCCTTTCACTATGGATTTGCCTCTTTTAAGTTTGCTTTTTAAGGACAACTGGTCAAGCCAGGCATGTTAGGGCTGCCAGTGCACAGGCTCTGACCCTAAGAGTTGATTGATATGATTGTTGTTGTTCCTTTGTGTGCTTGTAATAGTTTCACATTGTAGTGCAGGCTGTATGGTATTAGATATGTAGACTAGACTGGTTTTGAAATCACAAACCTATGCTGCCTAAGTATGTGTGCAGGGCACAATCCAAGAGGATCTTGGCCTGGCCAGAGGGGCCAAAGAATTGCAGCTCTCAGAGAGCGAGAGGAAGCCAGAGCAAGTCAAGCTGCCAGGCATCTTCCAAGGCCACTGCAATGGGCAGCTAGAAGCCAAAGTCAGGGATCACCATGCGGGGAGTGACTTCAATGAAAGCTTCCTGAGAGACTATTCTATAAGGAAGACACCCTCAAACAATCTTTGGTGAAATAACCCATGCACTTTATTTCTTTTGGATAAGGTCTTATATACATTTTGGGGTGGGTTGGCGTGTAAAGGCAGATGCTTTCTTTTGGCTTGCTCTGAAATGTTAGGGATGTCTTATCTGTATGTGGAGGAGCTTTGAAGGTTGCTCCTACATGACTAATTGTTACAGTCCTCTCTATGGGGTGTYGTGGTCGCATGTTCCATGTCAGGAACTTGATCAGGAGTAAATTTRAAAGCCAACCATTCTCAGGAGAATTACCAGGGTTTTTGAATCTGCTTGAACTTACCAAGTTTTCTGTCTAATGGTATGGTCCATTGCCCCACAGTATGTTTGGCTCTGTGTCTTTATTCCAGCATTGGAAATGTGTACCAGCACATCCAGATGTGACTGATTTATTTGTTCACCATACTGAAAGTCTCTGATAATGACTCTTGTTAGGTATTCATAATTGACAGACTGTTGAACAAAGCCTTCACAGCTCAACCCTCACTTGAAGTTTATTGAACTCTCCGAAACTGTTTCTCATGCAGCATTTCTTTCAGTGCTCTCTTTCTAGCCACGAAAGTCAGAGGGCTTTCCAGCCTGTGCTACCTTCCTGCCTCTGTGCAGTCTACATTCTGATTCTGGGACAGGAGGGTGTCAGTGGAGGCTGGGGGTTGAAAAATGTGGGGAGCCATGGCAAATAAGGCATATTTATTCACTGTGGATGAAGACCACTAGGCTGGCAGCCTCCAGAAGGCACCTAGCCACACAATGACACACAGAGAACACAGGAAATCACAGGCCTAGACAGTAGAGTATACAAATCACAGGATGGTAGGGATAGAGGCCTACACACAGGCAGGGGGAGGTAGACTCAGGCTCCAGCCACCCATCTATAAGAACAAAAAGAAACCTAGGTTATGACATGCCATTTTCCGAACAGAGTCCCAAAAATTTCGCCTCTAAAGTGAGAGCATCTTCAGTCTTTGGATCTAGTCAACCCCAAGAAAGAGTCCATAGTGAACCAATCAACTCTCAGATGATCGTGTCTGATTAAAGGGGCTTAAGGGGGAGCTATGGAGGCATGAAAGAGAGTTTTCTCAACAGAGGCCACACAGGTTCTAGGAAGAGATAGACCAGGGCTGTGACTATGACTCAGAGGAACTTTCCACGAATCATGTCTCACAGAGATAGCATAGTCACCTGCTTTATGCCAAGTTTACCATTGAGGTGAAAATGTAACCCGAGAGCACAGTTAAGAATTCTGTGTCATGAGATTCATTAGAATCATGATGGTGATGGTGATGGTGATGGTGATGGTGATGGTGATGGTGATGGTGATGGTGATGATGATGATGAGGAGGAGGAGGAGGAGGAGGAAGAGTAAGATGACAATGATGTTGATGATGATGAACCCTCAAATAAAAATAGGCAGGAGTTTGGGCAGGCCATCCTATAGAAAGATTTTTAAAGAACTAGTGARCACATGAGCTTATGATTGACATGACTACTCATCAGGGAAAAGTCAAAACCAAAATGAGCAACCCCATCACACTGATTGGCTAAAATAAGGAAAGAGAAACCATGCRCAGGAAGAGACTGAAACTCACACCTTGATGATGGGTACACATGGGTCCATAGAAGGCTTCAAACTCATTAGGTAGTTCTTCAAACTGTGAAATGTAGAGTTGTCATATGACTCAGAAATTCCTTGGGCTATACCCTAGGTAGATCCAAAAGAGCATATGTCTGTACACAAATTTGTACATGAGTTTTCATAGTAAAATTAGTACTATATAAAAGATAGAAACCATCTAATGCTGATCAATTGAATAACCAACTTATTCTAGATATTATTGTTAATATCCTTACTCAGGCAAAGAAACTAATGCCTGACAATACTGTGTTGAGAGAGAAAAGAGAGAGCAAGACTGTTTAATGAGATTTGGGAAAAGAATGAAGGCCTTCAACCATGTGTGTGATTATGACTCTTGCCATTCTGTTACTGTGAAGGTAGCTGACATGCATTCAATAATCATTCTGTGTAAGGATCTTTCCAANCAGGAAGAGACTGAAACTCACACCTTGATGATGGGTACACATGGGTCCATAGAAGGCTTCAAACTCATTAGGTAGTTCTTCAAACTGTGAAATGTAGAGTTGTCATATGACTCAGAAATTCCTTGGGCTATACCCTAGGTAGATCCAAAAGAGCATATGTCTGTACACAAATTTGTACATGAGTTTTCATAGTAAAATTAGTACTATATAAAAGATAGAAACCATCTAATGCTGATCAATTGAATAACCAACTTATTCTAGATATTATTGTTAATATCCTTACTCAGGCAAAGAAACTAATGCCTGACAATACTGTGTTGAGAGAGAAAAGAGAGAGCAAGACTGTTTAATGAGATTTGGGAAAAGAATGAAGGCCTTCAACCATGTGTGTGATTATGACTCTTGCCATTCTGTTACTGTGAAGGTAGCTGACATGCATTCAATAATCATTCTGTGTAAGGATCTTTCCAAWACAACAGTGTAACAGCAATCATGCTTACAGCCTAAGCATGCATGGTCATTCTCCTTTTCAAGATATAAACATACAGATTCCTAGGAGTCTTACAAGAAAACTCTTTATAGTCCAAGAGATGCYTTAGCAGCCTTCTAAYCCAAGCTTTGTCATTCCTGATTATAATATCTATGCAAGGTTCACCTGAAGTCACATTTATTCAGGAAAAACAAGGAAGAGAGCTTTGGCATATGAGGAACCTGCTGTAGCCCTCTGGACTAGAAGCTCCAAGCAGCAAAAATATGGAAAATTTTGACTCCAGCAAAAATATGGAAAATTTTTGACTCCAAAAGACTCTCCAGGTGTGAGAAGAATGAGGGCCCATGCCATCAAGCAGGAAGTGCACCGAAGATGATCACAATAACTTCCTTAAGGGAGACAAAGTCCATAGAGAAGAGTATTGCAATGAGATCTGTGCTCTGCAGAGTGGGCTCTGTTTTAAAGGGCAGGCCCATGATGAAAAAGACTACATGGAGAGAATAAAATTGGGGGGGGGGGCTGAAGGTGGAATAAAAGACAGAGCTTCACAGCTAAGAAGAAAAAATAACAGCCTGTATTTGAGATGAAGGGAGGTTGACAGGGAAGTCTCTGGAGGGAGCAGGGGTGAGGAAGAAGAAGCAGAGCAGAAAGGAGACTGTGTCAGAAGATACAAGGACAAAGGGGAAGAGAGCAATGGCCCAGYCRCTTCAGTGATKTGAGACCAAACTGAAAAGTGGCCCCAAGAATAAGACAGAAGATGGTCAGAATGGCTGTTGGTCAAAGCAGAGGAAATAAGAGAAACATAAAGAAACAGGAGGTTGAATCTCATTCGGCTGGTGGAGGACAGATGGGGACACAGGAAGCAGATGTTGCAGGTAAGGGCGCCAAACATTTCTTCAAACAAGATGAGCAAGAAAGCCACAGGCTAAAGGTCCTGCAGCTGCGCTTACTCCATGCTGGGTCAGGGGTTGGAGGACAAGTGGTGTGAGAAGCCTCCTGTGGAAATGGCGCTGGCCAGAGAAGATGAGCACCCTGGAGACATCCAACGTTCACCCCAGCAAGCTTCAGGGAGGAAGAGATTGGAGAAAGCTGCCCATTCGTAAGCCACAAGGAGAGCAGATGAAGCAGAAGGCTTTATCTAGATTGCATGCACCACAGACAGCTTGAAATTGAGGGAGCTCTCAAGCTSAGCCAAACTAGAAGTTGATATTCTCCAGGAGAGCTGGACGAATGATACTGCAGACAGGATGAGCCTTTCCTGTGTCTGTGCAGTCTTCCTAATGTTCCTGTTTCCCAGCAAGACTTCTTTCTATGTGGAGGGTCTGTGTATGTGTAGTTTCATTGTTTCATTGCCTTGTATAGTTTCATTGCCTTGTATAGTTTCATTCTTTGTAGTTTTAAAAGCTTTGCCTTAAATAACTAAACAAATAAATAAATACCGGATCTCTATTAACAATAAAGGAGAAAGAGCATTTCTCAATATCTTTGTAATATGTGACATCTGAGAGCCACCAAAGCCACCTATGTAGCTACTGCTGAGACACTGAAGCCATGCTCTCCTTCAGAGCCCTGCATGCTTAGGTGTGTCTCATCTTCTCTTCTCYTACTTTTCTTCCCTTTATGTATCACTCTCTTTAAATATATTTGTGTTGGCTTCTCAATAAATCCAACTTCATACTGTCTCCTCCTGAAATTCCTTTCTGTGGCAAAGTCAGGAATGGTGGCTTCCCTTGAGTTGAGATTTCCGAACAAAATCCAACACCCGCAGATGGCACTCTGTGGCAAGTCTGGTGCCTGTGACCCAGTCACTGCCACTGTGAACACGTAAGGCTGAGCCTCAGAAATACCAGGTTAGTAATAGAAGACCACACACATGAGCGCATATTCTGTTCACAAGAAATGCTCATGA
>BDUI01002586.1:40466-54064 GCA_002335545.1 Apodemus speciosus | reverse complement strand
AATAACAACAGCAACAACAACAACACTGTATGTGAAGTCCAGGCTCATTGTGCTCAGAGTTTCAGATTTTGGGACCAACAGGTGATTGTTTCAGTCATTTTTGGGTCCGTGGTGTGGGAGAGCATCATGGCAGTAAGTGTGTAAGGTGTAGGAAGCTGCCCCTCCCCCCCCCCATTGGCCAATAAGCTTAGGAGAAGGGGCTTAGAGATCCAACAGCCCTTTCAGGGCATACCACCCCCATCAGCAACGACCCAGCTTTCTCCAAAAACTGTTCTAAAAGTTCTGTCAACACTCAGTTGTACCAAAGGCTGGTGACTAAGCCTTTACCACATGGAACTATGGGGGAGAATCCTGGGCCAWACCCTAGCACTGGGGTTAGCCACCCAGTTAATTTTCTATTATTCTGTCACTCTGTCCCTGGCTTACCAGAAAAATAACTTTGAAATGRCCAATCTCCTCTTAGTTTTGTGTTTCTCCTTTCTTTAGCTTGTTCTTTGCCCCCCACCCCACCCCCACTTTGCCCAGCTTGCTAGAATTCAAGTGACCTCTCTACCAGTGAAGCCAACACTCTTGGAAATGAGGAACAAGGGAAAGCATGGAGGTATTTAGAATATGCCATTCTTCAAAGAGTGTGCTGTCTATTTCAAAAGGAAAGCATCCCTGTCTTTAATACAAGTGAGGCAGCAGGCACGCAGAGCATTTCTACAACTGGAAATGCAGGTGTTTGAGAGCAAGAGTCCTCCTCAGCCCAGCTCTGCTYCACTCAAGGACTCAGGTACCAGACAATCAGCTGTCACCAAAAGTCACCGTGGACAGTTGATCTGAGTGTGTTGTCTGCTGCTAGTGAAGATTAAGAATGAACACACACACACACACACACAACACAACACAACACATACACACACACTGATAAACACACTTTTGCAAATAACCAAAGGAAAAATGAAATGCTCTGGAGTGGGAGGGCTTCCAAGCAGAGGAGAAAACACTGAGCTGCTTATCTAGGCGATTGAGGGAGGGTGCTTATGGCAAGGGCCACTCAGACTATGGTAATTTGTATTGAGATGAGTTAGTTCTCTGGGCATCTCATGGGTGGGGCTGTTCTGGATCCACAGACTCTGTGCACATTCCCATGGGCCAGGCAGGAACATGATCATGGGCTGTTTACTCATTGCTCTTCCATCCAAACTTGTGTACACTGAAGCCCTACTCTGCCTGTCTCTAGATTGCTCTGTTAGTTGCTGATTTTGGCTCTCTGTTTGCTGCTGTCCCAGGTCAGCAGTGCTAATCAATGTCTTGCAGGTTGTCCTGGTSTTTGACYTTGCTRGTGACTTGCTGGCTGTTTTTTGAACRGTGTTCTCTTAGTTCTCACATTTATGTGCCCACTTGAGGCCTTTTTATTTATTGCCTTGAAGACTCTAATTCTTGCCTYAGTGGRTAACAGAGATCATGCCTGYCTATCACTACAAACTRCAGAGGAYAGACACAGACGTCAAGGATCACTTATTCTATATCATGGATGGAAGTTTAGTCTGATTCTATCTTAAAAATAAAGCAGGTCAAGTTTTTAGAAGTAAATTTGCTGGTGTGCCTTTTGACCTTCGGCTTCCTGTTCCCCTTGGTATTTGTGTTGGGCTGTAATTTGTGCACACAGAGATGTAAAGTGTCATGTTCATTCTACTCTAATGGGCACTTGRTTAAATTGTTTTCAAGAATCTTAACATTCTACATAGCTTTTAAGTCACAGTGTTTGACTTCCAGATTTAATTTAGCATGGTATCTTCTAAGTCCACGTATGGTGTTAGAATGCGGGATTTCTTTCTCCTTAAGGCTGAACAGAGTTTCATTGTTTTTATGCACACACATTACACTCTGTTTTCCTGTTTATCTGTYGGTGGACACAGGCAGATCTCTAACTAGGCTGTTAGGATTAACATTGTGATAAAATCAGGGTGTTACCATCTTTTGTTCATACAGATTTYATTTGTACTTACAGATTTCATTTCCTTTAGCTATATAGGAAACAGTGAGATTGTTGAACCATAYGATGGYTCCACATTCWATTTTTAGAGCACACCCYATATTGTTTTCTATAGTATCTATACARATTTGTGTCCCCTTAAACAGTGAATAAGGGTTTCTTTTCTTTAAGTCCTTTTGAAAACATACTACCTTGATTATTTAGGTTTTATTTTTGACTTATACATTTAAAACTTTCATTGTATGTATTCATTTACATAGAACTGTGCAAGATACAATTTCACACAGTGTGCATTGTGTACTGTACACACCCTCTCTTCTCATACTGTCTTTGTTGTTTTTATAAAACCTTGAAACCACCAGCAAAGCAGGACTCATCACCTTTTTTTGTTGTTGTTGTTCGTTTGTATTTTATATATGTGGATCTGAAGGGGGAAAGGAGGTAACTTGACTTAGACCAAACTAGAACACTTGTGTAAAATCATATGAACCTGAAGCAAAAGCTAGGATGTAAGTTCAGGCATTTGATAGTGAAGATACACTCAGGAGGCAAAGAAGGGAGTTCAACTCCAAACTCATTGAATGGGTCAATAGATGAACATCTGAAAAGATACAGTAAGAAAGGCACCAATAGGAGTCAAGCTTCAGAGGGGAGCTGGCTGTACTCAGACTCAGGCAGAGACAAAAGGGCAGGGGACACAGGCWGTGCTTGCACTGAATTGCCAATATGTGACCCGGGTCAGTGCACACCCTCCTTGAAGGCTGGAGTTTCCCCATTTCCAGGACACAGCCTGTTATCTGGCATGCCAGCTGAAGGACTTAATGAATAACAATTCACATGCTGGCTCGGTATGACGACAGTGGGAAGAGGTCAGTGGGCAACTAGGAAGCAGAGGTGAAGGTTAGGAACAGGAAGCCAATAGAAAAGGATGTGCCACACCTACTGAATGGAATCTCAACAGCCTTAACAGGGAACTCAATGCAGTCAGCAAAGCTAAGTGTAGGCCTCAAAGTAGAATTGATTACTTTCCTAGTTGTCTGATGAAGGAAGCAAATCCAAAAAGTAGGAGGGAGAGAGGGCCAATGAGGGACGGTAGTGTAGATGAGAAGTTAAGATCTATTTCTCTTTATTCTTGCACTCTCCTCCCCTCCCCCCCCCACATTCCTGTTCAGTAGGAGTCTCTCCTCCAGCTTCTGCAGATTAAGTCTGCTCTGTTTCAGTTTCTTCTTCCCTAAGGAAAACAGGAAAAWTTTTCACAGACTCTTGTTTATGTCTGCTGTCTAATATCTTGAGTGCCATTTCCTGAGGAAGGCCACCATACCCCACCTGGAACAGGCTCTTGATCGTGTATCTTCTTAGGTCTGAGACCCAGAGTCACATACACTGCACTGTCTCCTCCTACTAACTGAGACTGTGTCCCATGACAGCAGGGCCTACTCTGAATGATGATGCTGCAGGAGCCATCTTCCTGTCATACTGGTTCATTACCTTTGGCTATGCAGTTAAGGCTAGGATTGCAGGATCACGATTCAGGTTTGAAGGAYGGCTGAATGTTTTTCTMTAATGTCYCCATTGATTATATTATCACTCAAAAGGCACAGGCATTTCTTTATGT
The DNA here is from genome assembly GCA_002335545.1 of Apodemus speciosus. Taxonomy (NCBI): domain Eukaryota; kingdom Metazoa; phylum Chordata; class Mammalia; order Rodentia; family Muridae; genus Apodemus; species Apodemus speciosus. The sequence goes on along the minus strand of BDUI01002586.1, from coordinate 50,468 downwards.
CACATATTTACCAAATTTTTAGTCAAATCATCCTTTTTTCCTATCTGGAAAGATACCCTTTTATCCATATGTTTCTTCCCAGAAAGTAGACTTAAAATTTTCCTGTGGCAAGAGGTAGAGAAGAAGGCTGACCATTAGTGAGGTGTGGCAGTTTATCCTCCTCATTGGGTGTATTTGAGCACTTGGTTCCAACTGGCTCTTTGGGGATTATAAGCTTTAGAAGGTGGAACCTTGCTAGAGAATATGCTTCACTGGGGGCAAGCAAGCTTTCAGGGTTTGTAGCTTTATTCTCTTCTGATTCTTGGTTTCCTGTGTCTGAGTAATGTGCTCAAACATGGTGCATCCTGTTGATGCCACCATGCTGTAATACATGGCCTCCCTGTCATTACAGATACTGCACATCCCACTGTGACAGCAGTCTCAACATTTGTGTCAAGGTCCTTTGGAGGGTTGCCTGGCCGTTTCAGAGAGGTTGCATAGACTGTCGGAAAACCATATTTCTGATGGATGGACTTAGTAACTGAGGCAACACTCCTCAATYTGTCTCCAGGCAGGTTCACCAACATGAAGATACACCCACAGATGAGCACTTGGTATGATGACATCACCACGCCAATTCCATCACATATACCTGAAATTAATATAAGGGTATGGAACAGAGTAGGCTCCATGGTGTACTTACACAGGCCAGTCATACATGTATAGAAAGCAACTATTGTGTTAAAAGTAGCATTGTTGGGGGTAACATGACACTTCATGCATTGTAATTGCTGGATAAATGTAAAATCATCAACTATTGCAAGACAAAACAAAATCTGTACCATGGGCACTTTATCTGGATGCTAATGAGTCTTTTTATAGTCAGCTGTGGTTGATGTGAATACTGTCCCCTATGATAAAACATTATATACATATATATGGTAAATCACAAAACAGTTTAATGAATGGTATTGAACTGAATTATACCATGCATCATATTTTGTATTGCTAAGCCTATTGTTATATATTTTCATTAGAAAACCATCCCATGGCAATGGACTGTGTAGAGAAGAAGGTTAAGAAAAGGAAATATAGTGAGGTTTTTGTTTTCATTTTTGTTTTTGTTTTTCAGTATGGTTTTACCCCCATAATTACAGCAAGAATTGAGAAACTGCAATGTATTTGTTATGAAGTTATATCAGCTGAATCTATGAAGCCAAACAAACCAAAATGCCAGTTTGTWRGCAAGCAACTGAGCTTTGGCAGCAAGGATACCAACTGTCTCAGAAACAAAGCTGATGGACTCATGAAGGCCAGACTCGAAACAGGTGGCAGGTGCCCGAAACAAAAGATAGCAGCGGCTGAAGCTTTAGAGTTCTGAAGTGAGGCGGTTGTGGTGAGGAAACATTTTTTAAATGTGTTTTTGAGCTTCGCGATTAACTTAAAATGTTTTTGAACCAGAGAGGAAGAGCACAGTTTTCAGAGATAGATATGAATTGTAAAAAAAAAAAAAAAAAAAAAANNAACAACAACAGCAACTAATTCCAGTAGAGGAACACTTGATGATATTCATTGGCTTCTATATGAACAGGCATTCTCTAGCACCACACATATATCTATACCTGAAAAAAACTTCAAACCCAGTATCCTTATTAGCCCCAGAGACAGATACACTGCAAAGATGAACACCTAGGAGTGTGATGTACATCCACAGTACCAGTTGCTTGGGAGACTAAGTCATGTGCTCACTTGAATCCAGTCAGGGCAACAGTCTCAAAAACATACTGGACAGAAAATACTTTCACTGTGAAATTAAGAATGCCTCGTGAAAGAAATGGCATAGCAAGGGCTTCTAGAGCTTATCATTAGAGAGTTAATTGATGAATATAAAAAAGATGCCACAGTGGTTGGCATTTCTTCATTCTCTTTATTAAACCACGAGATTTAAAAATGGTCACAGGGGCTGGAGAGATGGATCCAAGGATAAGAGTGCTTGCTTTACAAACATGAGTATCCAAGTTCAAATCCCCAGCATCTATGTAAAGACTCGGGTATGGCCACGCATAAATGCCCACCCAATGTTGGCTGAGTGTACAGACACAGAAAAAAATGTTGGGTCTTGCCAACTACCTAGCCTAAAAATGCTGAGCTATAGATTCAGTGAGAGATTCTGTCTCAAGGGGTAACTCAGACAGTGATAGAAGATGTAGTGAATTATTAATTATGGGGTTTCTACCTGCCTTAGACCATTTATGTTCCTGGATGAAAGACACACACGGCATTTATATTTTAAATATGCCTAAGCAGCACAATAACTGAGCAACTGCCTGACCTCTATGCTGTTAGAATCTACCTTCCTATCCGTAATCCAAGTTACCATTTACTATATTTTCTTCTGGGCTGCTCTTAGCCGCAATTGGCCAGCCCACATGGTCACATTTTTATGGCTCCGCTAACCAATGGCAGCTCTCCTTTCTTCTCTCCTGTACATGTCTTCTATTCCATGGTGACCTCTCKTTGCTTATCCCAAGCCCACCAAACCTTAACACCACCTATGTCTCTTCTGCACAGCTATTAGCTATTGACATCTTTATTCACCAATCACAATTAACTGGTTCGTTGAYATTGTTGTTCTTCCTATGTTGTAATCTCCTTAAGCTCCTTCAGTCCTTCTCATAACTCTTTCATTGGGGTTCCTGGGCTCAGTCCAATGGTTGGCTGTGTATGTCTGCTTATTTCTTAGTCAGGCACTGGCAGAGCCTCTCAGAGAACAGCAATACCAAGCAGCTGTCAGCAAGCACTTCTTGGCATCATCAAAAGTGGCTAGAGGCAGAGTTTGGTGTCTGTGGATGGAATTGATTGCACAGTGGGAAGATCTCAAGATAGCCTTTCCTTCAGCCTCAGCTCCACTTTTGTCCCAGCATTTCCTTTAGACAGAAACAATTCTGGATTAAAAAATCTTCGGTAGATGGCCCCATCCCTACAGTGGGGCCATGTCTACCTACTTGCGGTAGTCTCTTCAGGTTCCATCTCCTTGCTGTTGGGTATTTTGGCAAATGTCATCCCCATTGGCTACTGGGAGTTTCTTGAATTCCTTGCATCTGGGACTTTATAGTGGTCCCTCAAGTTTCCCATCCCCCATTGCTACTTATTTCTATCTATTYTCCTGGCCTTCTCTCCTGTCTCTTCCCACACCTGATTTTGTGCCCCCTTTTCTCTTCCCCCTCCCCTCTCCAACCCAAATCCCTCCCTTCCTCTGTCTACCATGATTATTTTGTTTGCCCTTCTAAGTGGGTTTGAAGCATCTACACTTTGGCCTTCCTTCTTGTTAAGCTTCATATGGTCTATGAGTTTTATTGTGGATATTCTGAGCTTTTGGGCTAATATCCACTTATCATTGAGTACATACCATGTATGTACTTTAGAGTCTGGGTTATCTCACTCAGGGTATTTTCTAGTTTCATCCATTTGCCAACAAAGTTCATGAAGTCATAATTTTTAATAGCTGAATATTACTCCATTGTGTAAATGTACCACATTTTCTGTATATGTTCTTCCACTGAGGGACATCTGGTTTGTTTTCAGCTTCAAACGGATTTCCAGACTGATTGTACCAGCTCTCAATCCTACCAGCAATGGAGGAGTGTTCCTCTTGCCCCACATCCTGGCCAGCATGTGCTGTCACTTGAGTTTTGTTTTTGTTTTGTTTTGTTTTGTTTTTTTTAAAATCTTAGCTATTCTGATTGGTGTGAGGTGGAATCTCAGGGTCGTTTTGATTTGCATTTCCCTGATGATTAAGGATGTTGAACATTTTTTAGGTGTTTTTCTGCCATTCAAGATTCTTCAGTTGAAAATTCTTTGTTTAGCTCTGTACATATTTTAAGTTGGGTTATTTGGTTTTCCAGAGTCTAACTTCTTGAGTTCTTTGTATATTTTGGATATCAGCCTTCAATCAGATGTAGGGTTGGTAAAATTCTTTCCCTCATCTGTAGGTTGTTGTTTTGTCCTATTAACAGTGTCCTTTGCCTTACAGAAGCTTTGCAGTTTCATGATGTCCCATTTGTCAATTTTTGGTCTTAGAGCCTGAGTCATTGGAGTTCTGTTCAGGAAATTCCCCACNAGCTCACTCAGTTGCCATTTTTGCCATCTTGAGTGAGGTACATTTATCACTGTGGTGCGTTCCAAACCCAACAGGCCTCCATTTTTCTGAAAAGAGCTCATCATTCCAAGTGAAACGTCAGCTTTGAGGTAAAAAAAAAAAAAGATGAAAATGAAGTGTACATGGTGCCTACCTTATCTACTTTCTTTGAGTAATATGACAGTGCTTCAGACAAAAGGATCCCAATTATAGTCTCTGTGAAAGAACACCTGGACATACTTGAAAAGAAAATCTCATTACATTTTCACAATCAACCTGACACACCATTTTCACTCACCAGAAGCCCATTCAGTTCAAAGCCGAAGATGTTCCTGAGAAACAAGAGGAGTTCACTGAACTTGCTAACAGTGATGCAGTGAGATCTGACTTCTCTAGAGTGCTAGCTGCAAAATTCTGGATCAAGTACTTGCAGTCGCATCCTCAGGCCTCAGAACTCAGATATGCAGTATAAAACCTCTCATGATATTCAAGATGTGGGGTGACTTCTTAGCCAAGAAAATGAGAGATTCATTCCACTCAGTTATCAAGCAACATACACATAGGCTCAAGGTATCCAATAAGAGAGACAATAGTGCCAGTTAACTAGCTGGTAATTAAGCAAATCAACTTGATCCTCTTGAACCAGCTTCAAGGTATAGGAAATGTGGACAGTTTTTGTTCTCTTTTCACTGTGACTTACAACAAAGTGCACAACTCTCTCCATGGTTTACAATGAAATGGGTGTCTCCCTTCACAGCTTAGGGAGGAAAAGTGTGTCTTGGCCAGTACAGGGCACTAGCCTACAATGATCTGAGATCTACAATGATCAATTATAAACAGGGCCTATAATTAGAGATTGGAGAGTGGAACTTATTTTAAATTGCAAAAAGGACTTCAGGAACTGGGCAGATAACTCAGTCAACAAAGTGCATGTAGRACATGTACAACAACCAAAGTTCTATCACTAATACACACATAAAAGGGTGGGCCAGTGATGCTTATAATTCCAGTCTTAAGAAGATAGTGACAGGTAGCATATCTCTGGGACTTGGTAGCCAATAGCCCAGCTAAATAGGGAGACTAGTGAGAGACATTGTCAATAGTAATAGTCATACTAACAACAACAACAGCAACTAATTCCAGTAGAGGAACACTTGATGATATTCATTGGCTTCTATATGAACAGGCATTCTCTAGCACCACACATATATCTATACCTGAAAAAAACTTCAAACCCAGTATCCTTATTAGCCCCAGAGACAGATACACTGCAAAGATGAACACCTAGGAGTGTGATGTACATCCACAGTACCAGTTGCTTGGGAGACTAAGTCATGTGCTCACTTGAATCCAGTCAGGGCAACAGTCTCAAAAACATACTGGACAGAAAATACTTTCACTGTGAAATTAAGAATGCCTCGTGAAAGAAATGGCATAGCAAGGGCTTCTAGAGCTTATCATTAGAGAGTTAATTGATGAATATAAAAAAGATGCCACAGTGGTTGGCATTTCTTCATTCTCTTTATTAAACCACGAGATTTAAAAATGGTCACAGGGGCTGGAGAGATGGATCCAAGGATAAGAGTGCTTGCTTTACAAACATGAGTATCCAAGTTCAAATCCCCAGCATCTATGTAAAGACTCGGGTATGGCCACGCATAAATGCCCACCCAATGTTGGCTGAGTGTACAGACACAGAAAAAAATGTTGGGTCTTGCCAACTACCTAGCCTAAAAATGCTGAGCTATAGATTCAGTGAGAGATTCTGTCTCAAGGGGTAACTCAGACAGTGATAGAAGATGTAGTGAATTATTAATTATGGGGTTTCTACCTGCCTTAGACCATTTATGTTCCTGGATGAAAGACACACACGGCATTTATATTTTAAATATGCCTAAGCAGCACAATAACTGAGCAACTGCCTGACCTCTATGCTGTTAGAATCTACCTTCCTATCCGTAATCCAAGTTACCATTTACTATATTTTCTTCTGGGCTGCTCTTAGCCGCAATTGGCCAGCCCACATGGTCACATTTTTATGGCTCCGCTAACCAATGGCAGCTCTCCTTTCTTCTCTCCTGTACATGTCTTCTATTCCATGGTGACCTCTCKTTGCTTATCCCAAGCCCACCAAACCTTAACACCACCTATGTCTCTTCTGCACAGCTATTAGCTATTGACATCTTTATTCACCAATCACAATTAACTGGTTCGTTGAYATTGTTGTTCTTCCTATGTTGTAATCTCCTTAAGCTCCTTCAGTCCTTCTCATAACTCTTTCATTGGGGTTCCTGGGCTCAGTCCAATGGTTGGCTGTGTATGTCTGCTTATTTCTTAGTCAGGCACTGGCAGAGCCTCTCAGAGAACAGCAATACCAAGCAGCTGTCAGCAAGCACTTCTTGGCATCATCAAAAGTGGCTAGAGGCAGAGTTTGGTGTCTGTGGATGGAATTGATTGCACAGTGGGAAGATCTCAAGATAGCCTTTCCTTCAGCCTCAGCTCCACTTTTGTCCCAGCATTTCCTTTAGACAGAAACAATTCTGGATTAAAAAATCTTCGGTAGATGGCCCCATCCCTACAGTGGGGCCATGTCTACCTACTTGCGGTAGTCTCTTCAGGTTCCATCTCCTTGCTGTTGGGTATTTTGGCAAATGTCATCCCCATTGGCTACTGGGAGTTTCTTGAATTCCTTGCATCTGGGACTTTATAGTGGTCCCTCAAGTTNAATGGATCAATTTACATTCTCCTAAATTAAGACTTCCAGTTAGACCAGCACCATTTATTGAAGATGAGTTTTTTTCCCACTTTATGGTTTTGGCTTCTTTGTCAAAGATCAAGTGTCCAAAGGCACGTGGGTTTATTTTAAAAGGTGTCTTGCTTCCTCCGGGTTTATTTGGGAGGTGAGTGAAGATAAGTTACAAAGGCACCTGGGCACACAAAAGTGCCTCCTGGGAAAGCAACAGGCTTAGGAGGCACTGGGGCCAACCATATTCTAGTAGGAGAGGTTATAARTGACATGAGACTCAGGCATAAAGCCATTTCTTTCTTAGTCCATTTTAGGCTTCAGTAGCAGATTAGCTCGGAATGGATTAATCCTAACAAACAGAAACCTGTTCTACAGGTACATGATTCTAAAAGCTGGATTTCCAGGGTTCTGGAGGCTGTGTCAGGTCACAGCTTTCTGAAATCTTTTCATGGTGGAAAACTGGAGACCAAAAGAGGGCTGTGGAAAGCAAGAGATTAATCCATTCATGAGGGTGGATTCCATAGGACGTAACAGCTCTCTTCAGGACCCAAATGCGGTAAATTGGGGATCAACTTTCCAATCCATGTTACCAGGGTGGCTATCTAAACCACAGCTACTTCATTATTGAAGATTGCACCATGCTCTATGACAGAGTCWGCTGCGATATGAATTTACCAGGCAGGGCTGAGGAACCATGAGCCACCTCAGAAAGCTAACATGCTAGGTTGGTATCCAACTAAAGCAACCTAATTCACGCCGGTGATCTGTCTGTTCCCAGCCTAGCACCTAGCCCAAGACTGCATATTTCCCTTTTGCCAAAGCCTGCCCCACCAAGGCCGACTCCGTCTCTCCAGAGTTCCGAAATCTTTCTCTCCTCCCCACAGCCGACTGCTTCCAAACCTGCTCAGCACTCCCAGATTTCCACAGCTAGTTGGGGGGGAGGGGGGAGAGGTGCAATTTCACCAACCCAATGCTCTATGCGGTTACCTCTCCCTGGTGCTCGGATGAATCGCTGAGAGATGGAAAACACCAGACAATCTTAGTTTAGAATCAACAGATAACACAATCACTGGGCATGGAATCCAGAATTCTAAATTCACCAGCTGTTCTGTTAGAATCCTGGTGGATTCTGCCACCCGGAACTAATGGTCCCTGGCCTACATCTTGGTTGCCTGGCTCCCACCGTCTGAAAGGAAGTCCCTTCCTCCTGCCTTATCCTCTTCTTCTCTCAGACCCGGAAGGCCCGCCTCCTTCTTGCCCAGTGATTGGCTTCTTGTATTTATTATACACTGACAGGCATGCCAGTTGACTCAGAATGGGTAGTAACTTTGACATCCGTAAAATTCTCATTGCAAATCTGTCTTTTTAGCTCCCCCTTCCTCTAAGCAAGTGTACCTGTCTGCCCTGCTGACGAGTGTCTGTAAGCAGAGCCATGGCTTACACACCTTCATAAAAAAAAAAATTTTTTTTTAAATACTACTGGGGTTTCCAATGTGATGGGAATTTCTCTGGTTATTCCTGACAGACGTCTCTGGCCATGCCATGGTGTTTATTAATAGACATGACCCATACCAGACCTATACAGAGTTTCAAAGTGAGACTGTGCCAACTGGACTAAGTTTGAGGAAAATGATTGAGGACCATCAGGTTCCTTTTTTTGAGAACTAGAACAGAGGAACTTCATCTTATGCTGATTGAAAGAGGACTGCCTGGACATTTGGTTGTGCTTTTTTTTTTTTTTTTTTTCATTCCTTTTCTTAGAAAGTCAGAAGTCCCTGGCTTTCAAAGTTCAATTTGAAAATGTTTTACCTGTACTACATAATGTTTATTTTGTAAAGGTATTAGGGAACAGACTTTTTTTTTCACAGTCATCCACTAGAAGAAAACTAGAACATAATCATGATTGTAATTTTATACTGCTTGAAAAAAATTGATATATAAGCTATAAGAGAAAAAAATAAAGTTGTTGGAACTTTGTTCCATCCATGAAATATGTATGTGTRTATGTGTGTATGTGYGTAYKTRTGTATTTAGGAATGCAATCTAAGCGGTTTTAGCAAGAACAGGAAATGGGGAYAAAGAACAAGGCCTGATTCATGTTTCCCACTGTCAGGCTCGCTAAAGCCCCTTCACAAATCTTTCAATGTGGAACCCAGATTTTCTTCAAAGATATAAGTGTGACTTTTGGGCAGGGGGACCCATGTTCTCATGGAACAGGGACAAGAGCAGTAAAGCTGGAGGTGATTTGAGCAAAGTAAGATGATATATATGCATGAGAATGGAATAATGAAAGTTTGCATTATAGAGGCTAAGTTTAAAAGTTTAAAAAATATTTGGAGGCTAGCCTGTTCTACAGAGGTAGTTTCAGGACAGCCAGAGAGACTGCCTCGAAAGAGAAAAAAGAAAATAAAAAGTTTAAGTCCAGGAGGGGGGCAGTGAGAAGGAGGTAAAATGAATAAGTAAATAATAATAATAAAATAATAATAATAATACAATAATTGATTAAAAACAAAAATGTTTAAAAGTTAATCACATTTCACTGTTTCATAAAATTCTGTTGTTACGCTTACAATTCCTCATTAATTTAAAGTGTCACCAGTCACCTCAAGATAGTTTCTAAGTAGGAGGAGAACAGGCTAATTGAAAATGCTTTCAAAGTGTAAAGTAAAGGCTCTCACGGTATTCCTCATTAATTTAAAGTGTCACCAGTCACCTCAAGATAGTTTCTAAGTAGGAGGAGAACAGGCTAATTGAAAATGCTTTCAAAGTGTAAAGCAAAGGCTCTCACGGTATCTGTGAGAATCCAGAATCCTGGATAGGCAGATCAGGTCAGGCTAAGAGTAAATCACTTCTGTTAKCAGGSCTGGGACAGCAGCAATAACAGAACAGAAGTCTCCCTCTTCATGGCTTCAGTTMCTCATGGTAATCCGTGCTCCTAAAATACAGAATGGAAGTGTTCAGCAGTCCCATAGATTTCCAGGGAGGCAGGTCCTAGGCAGAGAATGGCTGCAGAAGTGGATCTACCACAGAACCATCGCTATTGGAGCCAAGGGTTGTGCCAGTGCAAAGTTCCCTCCAGGAAGATGTTTCCCAGAACTCAAGGTGGACACCTTACAAGATTCTGTTGGGGAGTAGAAGG
>BDUI01002585.1:16550-37788 GCA_002335545.1 Apodemus speciosus | reverse complement strand
GAAGAGACAAATACTGAATGGTGTATGAGTCCCTTAACAGGAAACACCTAGAACAGTCACACTCATAGAGACAGATCAGGAGGAATGGAGTGTGCCTGTATCCACAGGGCAGGGCAGGCAGAGGCAGGAAGGTCTCGAGTTCAACACGGGCAGCATAATGACTTGCAGACTAGCCTGAGCTACACAGTGAGTTCCAGAATGGCCTGAGTTACTTAGTTGGGGTGAGGCTAGTCATAGAGATGGAATCACAGAACAATGGATAACAGGATCTGAGGACAGGGAGGAACCAGGAGTTACTGTTTAATGACACAGAGTTCTAGTTTAACAGGGTGGAGACTGGCTGACTACACAGTACGGGAGGAGCATGAGGCAGAGCTGAGACGGAGCTCTATGTAATGAGAGCTTTACTCTAGGAAGATAGGGATGGGACATGCTCTTGAGCAAAATGGTTGTGCCAGGCTAGGATTCTTCATGTGGACAGGRTCTTTCATTGTTCTTCGTATTCTCTGCAGACAGATGACCACAAGAGCACAGAGACTGAGCTAGCAAGCGCTCCTGGGCAGTAAGCAGGGCTTTACACCGATCACCTTCCATCGCTATAGCRTTCTGATTAAGCAGTATTAGCCTCGGTTTAGAAGTCAGGTCACCAACGTKTGTGGATGGAGTGAGAACAGAACCAGTTTCACGCTTAGCCAACTCCTGCCCGGCTCAGGGCCTCTGTGGTGGTGAGGACACGGATGGGGCTCTGGGACCCGGGAGCTCTAAAGCAGTGATTCTCCACCTGTGGGTCGTGACCCCTTCCAGGGGTCAAATAACCCTTTCACAGGGATCACCTGTGAAGACCACCAGAACCCACAGATCTCTACATTAAGATCCATAGAAAGGCTGGGAATCATGATTTCAGTCTTTCAGGCAAGAAACTGGAAAGCTGGAAATGCTGACTGGTTCYCCGTGCACACGGGACACAGGAAGGGATGCCCATCCTCATACTCTAATTTAGCAAGCTCCTTCGAACAGGGTGGCGTGAGGCTCCCGGGAGAGCTGCTGGGCCATCAAGAAAGTCCTTAGCAAAGGGGGATGAGGCCCGAGGTCCCAGCCGCTGACCGGTCCACTCCCGGCCTCTGTTCTTGCCTTTATATTTCATTTCTTATCTCTTCCTAATTCAGTCCAACAGCTGTTTCCTACTGACCTTCCAAGAAAGAGAGACAGACAGACAGATGGACAGAGACAGACAGAGACAGAGAGACAGTCAGAGAAAGAGACAGGGACAGGGACARAGATAGAGACAGAGAGAGAAGGTCGAGTGAAGAAATCAAAGGAAGAGTGAGAGAAAGAGTCCAGAGACACAGAGGCCTGAAGGCAAGGGCCACTCTTCAGACCACAAGACAAAGAACTAYACACTACACTAAAATACCCCAGCCTCTGTCCGCYGCGCGTACCACTCATGTTAGAAGGAACGGCACATAGCGTGTGGGGACAGCAGCGGCCATGTGCAAAGATGCCACGACTTCTGAGTAGCTCGCCGTTCAGAGCACCAGTGTCTACTTACTGAGCATCATTATCAGGTCCCTCATAGTCCACGGGGTACGAGAGAGTGGCACAGGGAAGGACACAGGCGTAGCGCTTACACACAGCCCCTCTCAAGCTGGGAAGAACAGTTGAGAAGAAATGGGGGAAATCAAAGAACACAGTCACAGGCAGACTTCAGTGCCGCTGGAGGTCAGGACCGTCCTGTTCGGGCCAGAGGGTGAAGAACAGGGTCATGGAAAATTTGACAGGGAGTGAGTGACAATTTCAAAAAGCTGAGGCCAGTGGTGGCATTCCTAAGAAGGCAAGAATGAGCAGGGCTTGAGAGCAGACGGAGAGACGGCAGATGGTGAGATGGTGACGTCTGTGTGCTCAGGGGACAGACTGCCCCACTGTGCACACCAGCCTGTGCCTTCATCTCGCCTAAAACATGGGATACCACAATGGTTACATAAACATTCTAAAAATAGGCACAATCTTCTATTTTTATATCTGTTTGCACCATCAATCCTTTTAAGATTAAACTACAAGAGAGGAAGGAGAGGGAAGAGGAGGGAGGGAGGAGAGAGAGCAGTCACACAAACACASAGACTCTCAGACACATAGACAGACACACAGACAGACCYGGTAGCTTTCTCATCCAGCCACATTACCAGAGCTTGCATTGCACAGTGGGCAGGCAACAGTTTGCAGGAGCCAAGGATAAACCCTTTTAAAAATTCTCTTGGAAGAAGAGGGACAAGGCTCCGAGACCCAACAACTGCCCAAGGCTGCAGGGAGGCATCCCGGGTGGCTTCTCGGAGGAGGTGGTAGCTGTGAATCCAAAGTAGGAGAAGGTTTTCAGAAAGGAAGGAACAGGCAGTGGAGGCCGGGGTGAAGGTGGGGGTCTCCGACAAGCTCCACTGTGTCAAACATGGTAGCAGGGCCTGAGGAGAACTGAGCTTGGAGATTTAGGAAGGGATAGCAGGGACCTGTCAGGGTGGCCTGGAAACCCTGGGGCAGGTCTAGTCTCTCTGGCAACAATGAGCTAGCACCTCCCATATTTTGTAGAGGTTTCCAGGCCCAAAATTTAAAATAACAAAATCCCACTGCACAAATGTTTCAGGACCCACTTGCCAGGCATTGTTCCTGGGAAGGAAAGTTTTCTCTGTTAATTCGTCTAACTCCATTGTCTCCCAGCCACGCCCCCGAGTTCCCACAGTCTCAGGGCTGTTCTCTCTGTGTGTTTTGATACTGGGGGGTGGGGTGGGGTTAATGTCATTTATCTGAAATAGGTAGGTGCTGGTGGCAGAACTAGATCAGGGTCTGGGGACAGAGACTCCTGATGGGCCTGGCTGCTCCTGGGACTGCTGAGGAGGACACTTAGCCCTACTTACTAGTACTTTGTTGGCTTTAGCCTAACTTTAGTCCTTTGTTCTCCTATGGGATGGCYACCTCCGGGATGTCTCCAAGGGTGAACTTTGTCTCCAGCTAATGTCCTTAGATGCCTGTTGCCTCCTGACCCTGCCGCTTACGAGCCGTGCCTGCAGCATTCACTGGCTGTGTAATCTGGGGCTGTGTGGAAAGCAGAGATAACATCAAACTCATAAAGTTATTCCGAACTTCACCTCAGGTAGTGTACAGAAAGTACACAGTAGATGTCAGCCTACTTTCTCCCAAGAACTCATTCATTCGATCAAAAAAAAAAAAAAAAAAAAATCGGCACCAGGCACCTGTGATGTGCTTGGCGTTTGTGCTAAGTGCTAGGAGACATAAAGACAGAGAGGTGTGCGCCGCTTCGTGTCCCTGCCTCCAGACAGCAAACCAGTCAGAGACTAGGTATTGCCAGCTAGCTTTATGTGCACCCATCATCGTGCTAGGATGCCGACTAAAACACACACAAAAGATGGCAGCGTCCCTCTGAGTGCAGCTTATACTCCAAAGAGATTAAACAGATATGCACAAGAGTCAAACACCAGCTGGGCGGTGGTGGCGCATGCCTGTAATCCCAGCACTTGGGAGGCAGAGGCAGGCGGATTTCTGAGTTCGAGGCCAGCCTGGTCTCCAGAGTGAGTTACAGGACAGCCAGGGTTATAGAGAGAAACCCTGTCTCGAAAAACCAAAAAAAAAAAAAAAAGAGTCAAACACCTGAACAAGACGGACCGATGCCAAGGAGACCGATCCCAGAGAAACGTGATGCTCACAGTTCGCTGCTGGGTAGGATGGATGGTCCAGCAGAGTCCAAGAAGCCTTGGGTGTCAAGATACATGGAAGGAGACAGGAAGGAGAGTGCGGATTCTGGACCCCATTGCTGGGGTCTGGCTGGTACAGGTGACGGTAGCTGGCTCAGAACAGGCTGGTGCCTGAGCCTCAGATTACCCTGAGCCATGCAGTGGGTCTGAAACCACCTCTGTCTACTCTGTCAACTGTTGCCAAATGCCAGACAATATACTCTACCTACTCTTAGCAGCCTGGACTACAGCATTTTTCTAAGTTCCATTTTTCATTTCTGTCTACAGAGTCGGGGTAACCATGAAAAAAAATAGTTCAGAAATGACAAATCCAGCACCGGACATGTATTGTGGTTAATTTTATTTGTTAATTAATTAATTAATTAATTAATTAATAATATCACAATATCTTCTTTAAAAAATCTTTATCTTTGAGGATACAACACATCCTAAGCCTTGGCCTGATATAGCATATGAATGTACTTTCTTGTATTTCTAGGACTCAAACCCTGTCTATCCCTTGGTATTCCGGAAAAGGGTCTCAGTTTGTAATCTAAGCTAGTTTTCTCTACACAGCCAGGCTGACTTTGAACTCACCAGTAACCTGCATAGGCCCCCTGAGTGCTGACATTACAGGCATGTGCCTCCATGCATGCTTGTGAGTTAGCCTATCTTGAAAATGAGTTTTCATGTGCTATTTGCTACTGTAGTTGATTTGGGACTATAAAACTCCAACTAGAGTTTTCTCCATCTAGAGAGGAAAACTTTGTTCTGTATACCTCAAAACCCAACTTCTAGCATGTCTCATTGGAGACAATCCTTTAAAGAAGCCAAGTAAACACACATAGGCGCCCTGGGTCTTCAGGATAGGACAGGACGGATGCAGCTTTCTTCCCAACCTGTCTAGCCTTAGTCTGGGCTTCCAGTGGCTCTGGCTGTTTGGATTTCAGTTTATATTTCTCCAAAGAAGACTTAGGAAGCCAAGGRGACCAAATCAAGGAAGCTGTCTAAGGGAATGAGGTTAGCAAGAATATGCAAAAACTATTCCCCCTCCACCAACCTGCTTTTAAAACAAACCCTGTACTGTAATCACCAACAGGCCCTAACAACCTCTGAGCCTCTGTCCCTCCCTATGCCYCCTCCTGGTAGGTGGATTAAGGAGAAGAGCCAAATGCAGCTGGCAGAGAAAGAGGAATAAAGGAAAGGGCCAGTAGAGGCTCCTCAGATTGGGCCATTAGTCCATGAATAATTGAGAGTTGCCTCTGTTGGAAAATTGATGTTTTATCACAGTTTGCCCAGAGCTGAGGCCCAGGRGGGGCTCCATTCTAGCTTTGTCATGGTAACCGCAGGGCCCAAAGCCAGACCTTGCAAGGTGCTTCAGTAAACAGAGCAACTATTGTCCTTACCAGGAAGAAGGTGGCTCAGCGGGTTGGGAGCCCCCACACAACCCTTCAGCCAGATACCTTATCTCAGAGAAAGAAAGGCCTGGAGACCGGGATATGAAGGCTTGAAAGAACAGTGCTTTCCGCAAGTTATATCTTCCCATAATGGGGGTGGCGGGGTGGTGGTGGGGGTATGACACAATGACAGGTGAGCCGGGGCCCCAGCTTTCAGGCCCTGAAATTTGGAAGGGTTGGGCAACCTCCTTTGGTTTTTCTTTCTATGTGGTGCTATAGAATTTCATGGGAATTAAGATCAGGGCAGGGATTGTATCTGCCCGGCCTCGGGTAGAGACTTGCCACTTCTATCTTGTTGGCGCAGAGCCCCCATTGTGAGCCGCARTGAGGCTGGGCCACACACCCTGCACCAAGAGGCAGGAAGTTCAATCTGTGTTAGTCCTCGCTGTCCTACACTAACTGAAGAGGTATTTGTTTCTTTAGACTGTGAGGTCCCCTCATCTGCCCTGGGAGAGGCATTAAGGGCGACAGTTAGTTTGACCTTGGAAAATCCTGAAATTCCTCTRACCTTCTGTTCTGCCCTCTATGAAAACAGGGGAGAATGTCCACCACACTGACTTGTTCCAGCTTCTAGCATCACAGAGTTCAAGACAGCCCAGACAACTAACTGTCTTCTTTCTCACATGCCTGGTTATCCCCGCACCTGCGGTCCTTACCCTGTAGTGTTGGGGGGCTGGGACATCTCTTTTCTGCAGAAGAAAGTGCCCAGACAGGAGCTGCTGGTGGGGGAACTTTGTATACTGTGTTATGATATCATGGTGTTTCTCATTGTTTTCTCTAAAAGATTTTGCTTCAAAGGACAGTACGGATGGGTCTCTGCCTCCAGTTCATGACCAGTGAAATCTGGTAGACCAAAAATCTCTGAAGGGCAGCACTCCTCCTGCCCTATTGGCTGCTTTGGTGGCCAAACCATGAGAACTGAGGTAAGTGAGCACTGCTTTCCATCCAGTGGGAGCACCACACCCAACAGAGCTCCTGACCTTCAGAAGAAGGATGTCTCCAGGCCTGGTTAGGGCTAATTCACTGGCAGCTGTGCTTGGTCTGAGAGGTGCGTTCCTTAGTCTGACCTGCCCTGTGGAAGCCATACTGGTGAAGGTAGTGAGGAGATCTGCACGAATTTACTGGAGGAACTGGCTCAGTCTTTCCTTCTTTGGGCTTCTGGTAGTTGTAGACCCCAGCCAAGAAGAAGCAGAGGGACTACAATGGATCCTCCAGAAGGTGGCAGACAGGAGGGTAGGATGAGGAAGTCAGGACTGACTCCTCAGACTTCACACAAGGTGCCAGGCCCTCACTTCAGAATCCCCAAATCCTCTCCTTTGGCAGGACCATCTGCCTCCCCGGAGCAGCCAAAGGAGATGACTCATTTCCAGACCCAGGAGGCGGCTCTGACCCCTCTTCCCAGGTACTGCTGAAGTGGGCCAGTTGAAGCCAGGCAGGGCCGGTGCTGGCATCTAGCCAACCTTGCCTTAGGAAAAGCTGCTGATTCACAGCCCTCTCCCAAGCAGCCCCTGAGAGCTGGCATGCAGAAAGGCGCACAGAGGATAMGGTGGCGGGGGTGGGGTGGGGTGGCAGGCACCTGGCAGGGGTTGATCAAAGGGAAGTAGGCACATGGCCACCTGCCACCCCAACCCCACATTCTACCAACTGCACTGAGGCCAAAAGTATGCGCTCACTCGAGGGTGTCAGAGCTGCAAGCAGAGACAGGCATATCTTAGGGCAGGCAGTTCTGCAGCAGAAGCGATGTAAATGCTTCTCATGAGAAGGTGGGTACCTTGACCTGAAGAAGCTTCAAAACTTAGGTTTGGGCATGGTTAAGCTCCTGGACCTCTCTAAGGAAAGAAAATTAAAGCTGTGACTTAGTATTTAGAAAATCAGGACAGAGTAGCTCGAGAGAGGGCTCAGAGGTTAGGAGCACTCGCTGCCCTGGCAGAGGGCCCAGGGACAGTTCTCAGCACCCAGTGTAGCCCAGAGCCACTCTGCTGTAACTCYAGGTCCAGAGGCTCCAACACCCTCTTCTGGCCTCTGAGGCACCAGGCACCGTACATTCACACACACACCAGCAAGACAGATACAAACACACAATGAAAATAACGAATCTTGAAAAGAAAGGAAGGAAGGAAAGAAGGAAGGAAGGAGGGAGAAAGGAAAAGTGCAGGAACACGTAAAGAATAAAACCATGACCCACAATTCAGC
The DNA here is from genome assembly GCA_002335545.1 of Apodemus speciosus. Taxonomy (NCBI): domain Eukaryota; kingdom Metazoa; phylum Chordata; class Mammalia; order Rodentia; family Muridae; genus Apodemus; species Apodemus speciosus. The sequence goes on along the minus strand of BDUI01002585.1, from coordinate 30,401 downwards.
CCCCACATATTTATAAATGTACAGAGAGTACACGCATTTGATTAAATAACACATTGAAAAGGGCACAAAATGAAGTGCCAAAGCCTACTATTATGTCTCACACACCCAAAGTCAACTTTGGAGAAATGTGTACATACATTTTCATATCTATTATCTATAAGCATTTTTAATATAGCAAAATAACCTCAAGAATCTGATGCCTATAATCTCAGCACTTGGAACATACAAGCGGTAGGATCAGGAGTTCGAGGTCACCCTGGGCTACAGAGATTCTGTCTTCAAAAAAAAAAAAAAAAAAAAAAAAGACAAAACAGCACAAGGTAGAATTGCATGATTCTATGGGACAGCGATTCTGCTGTGCTGTAGGGGACCTGGAGCCCACCTGAGTGGGAGTGCCATTTCCATGTGTCCCTACAGTTATCCATACATCTCGTGCTTCTTTTTATAGTATCTGGTTTCACAGATTCCCCTCATTTGGGTAGATCACAATTTCATCAACCACTTCCAAGTAGATGGATAATTTATCTTCTCATCCCGCTACAAAACTCTCCGGATTACTTCTATGAACACATCACTGGAAGTTCTTATCAATATCCAGAGAAGAAATTCTTATCAATGGGGATTCCAGAGTCTGTAAATATAGATTGTACTGTTATGGATACGGCTAATCCTCCACTTAATTATAAAGAAGAGCTTCTCTAAGGAACGAAGGTTTTCCTGACTTAACTTCCCTCTGACAAGGATCCCTTGAGAGTCATTTTATTATTGTGTTGAATGACTGTGTATCTGAGTGCCTGGGTAAGAAGGTGAATTGCATGAGAGAGAACAAAACAAATCTGTGACATGCAAGAGGGTTTGTCATCTCCATCACTGATGAGGAGAGAGGAAGGCATGAGCCGAAAGGGTCCTTTAGCCTCTCTCTCTGTGTCACCCTTGAGCTTCCTGTTTAGGAAGAGTGCCCCTCACTGCTGGTGGCTGTACAGGGTGGCAGTGGCCGCTAACCTTGGGGCTGGGTTCTCTCAGGGCCTCCACTGTACAGTTCTAGCTAGCCACTGCAGTGATCTGTAATGACGCCAGGATCTGTTATTTCTCTTTAGATTCAGTGGGTTGATGGCGCTCAGCGGGTGGCTTTCCATTGAGGTCTTAGCACAACCTTGATGATTTTATTGGACTGACTGGATTCCCCTGAAACTATAGTTTTACAGGCAGTTGTGAAGCCGCTAATGTGAGTATTGATAATTATGCCTCATCAAGAGCAGTTTGTACTCTTAACCACAGACTTTTGCCTATCTGTCTTTGCTCTTCGGGCTCTTTGGTTGTTTGGTTTGTACTGGGGACTGAGCTTGGGCCTAGATGTGATTGGCAAACACTATCTTTGAGCTACCTCTCCACTTGTCTTTTTATTTGAGACAAGGTCTCACTAAATTGTCCGAACTGTCCTTCAATTCACTCTTTAGCCCAAACAAGCCCTGAGCTTCTAATCCTCCTGTCTTAATCTCCTAAATTACAGGCCTACACCACCAGGCCCATAGGTATGGGGACTTGTTTGGTACATTTTTTCAAATAAATGTAGGCAGCTATTCTATTCCCTGGAAGCCTTTAGTCTTCTAGGGAAAGACTCTCCAGCACTTTCTAGCATTCTGAATGCAAAAGACTTTGAAGTTTTGGTTAAATGCCCGTTGTGGGTCATATTAAGAATTCTTCTTAAAATATTCTTTAAAACCCCACCTGTTCCAGGTAGGATCTTGCCAGTGTGAGACACATGTGATGCCTATAATATCACAGAAGCTGTCCCAGGGGGATTAGCTCTGCCTTATAGCCTTCCTATCCTCCCAAACAGCTAAGCCCCCTACGCTCCCAGCAGGTAATAGCCCCAAGGTACAGGAGACAATTGGAGAGGTTTCCTAAATTAGGGCTTTAAATCTTGTTTTCTGCCTTTACTGATCCACTGAACTCAGATGCCCATCTTTTTTAAGCACAAAGACCCTGCCCTCTAAACACAGAGACCRMTGCCCTCGAAGCACAGAGACCCCACCCTCTAAGCACAGAGACCCTGTCCTCTAAAGTCTCTCAGTTGCAATTTCATTTGCTGCCGGACTGACACTGGGTCTCACCATAACCAGCTGCCCCAGTTGCAGGGTGTGAAGGAGATTGTTAAAGGACCCCGTCTCCTCAGTGCCTGTCCACAGAATCACAAGCAGCACCAGTTCTCTTCACATTAACAAGCTCTCACCCTGGTCTGTGCACACCAGTGACACAACTCTCACTCCGATCATTTCAAAGGGCCGCACTCCTCTGACTGCTCTGCTTGAGTTTGCCCTCATCTTCTATCTCAAAATCTTTCTTTCTTCTCTGAGTCTCCCTCCAGAGTTTGACAGGGCGGAACTTTCCGACCCACGGGGACAGGACTTTTGTTTATCTCATCTTATTGTCCCCTCTGCAGTTGGGATTTTATAACATTCTGAACTTCAGTTATCTCTGCTAGCTTTAGTCATCTCCAGGTGAGACAAACATAAGCAGACCAAGGCAGTGATAAGATACAACAAAACAGAACACACAGATACACATACACAGATGCGTTCACACATACCTACATATATAAGCATGCACATACTCATACATACACACACACACCTACACCTGCACATACATTCCTACATACACACATACACACACAGTCATACACAGACATACACACACATTCATATGCAGAAACACGCATACACACAGTCACATATAGATACACACACTCACAGTCACAAATATACATACACACATACACACTCACATGCATACACACTCCCCCTCTCCTGACCCTTCTATATCCTCTTTCCAGCTAGCTAGTCCCAGGAGGAGATGCTGACAAGTGACACTTGCTCAATATGCCAGAATAAAAAGTGTGTCCAGAGAGCTCAGTCCTTCCTTCCCAGCCGAGCAACAGTGAATGCTGACCCTTGCCGTACAAGCTGAGGCTCGGGCTGTAGCTGTAACATGAGTCTATGACCAGCTTCCATTCACAGCGCGCGCTCTTCACCATACAGCCCACTTATTTCTAGGCTGTTCTCCAGTGTGGTCTGTCTAGTTGCCACCATGCATTCACAGCACCCGCCCACGTGTTCTGTGTGTCAGAGACCAAGCCCAGCATCAGCTCTGGACAGGACACTCCGAGCCCTGCCGACTCCGGTGTTAGGAGACTGAAATCTTCGTGGTACTTCCATTTGTCAGCATTATATGATTTGCACGTGATAGAAAGAGTTGGCAGTTGACTATCTTCCCACTATAACGGAAGGTCCTCAAACAGAAGAAAGGACCTTTGCCCCAGAGAACCTGCCCAACCCCCAAATGGCAATTAGAAAAAAATCATTGAATAAATATAAAAAGTAGGGAGACAGCCTCACTCTAAGGGAGGGGCTGACGTCAGACTCATCTAAGCTTATCTGTATATTTAACAGCTCACAGACCTCACAGAACTTCCCCAGGGTGAAGAAAACGGAGATTTACATTTATCAAGGTGTTTTTGTGACAAGCTGCCCATTTGACCCCGCCACAGTGTTTTGGGAACTAAATAATGGGGGGTGGGGGAAAGAGTTTAGAGATTCTGAGTAAATTGTCTATGTTTCACYGGGCAGTGGTGGCACACRCCTGTAATCCCAGCACTTGGGAGGCAGAGGCAGGCAGATTTCTGAGTTCGAGGCCAGCCTGGTCTACAGAGTGAGTTCCAGGACAGCCAGGGCTATACAGAGAAACCCTGTCTTGAAAAAAACCAAATCCAAAAAACCAAAAAAAAAAAAAAAAAGAAAAATTGTCTATGTTCCTCAGGACTTAAACTCAAGTTTGTCCGACCCCAGCATTGCTGCTTTGAGCCATTAGACTGAGGTGAGAGATATGAAGAGTTGCAGCCAGGTTCAGCAGGCAAAGTGGCATGGTTGGTCAGTGATATCTGCCATGGGCACAGGATGGGGCCTGGGGTGGGCACTGATACCATCTTGCCATCCRTGGCAGGGGATATTGAGTTGCTAGGCTCTGCTGACTCTTTCTCCCTCAGCACATTGCTTCAGAAGCCAGAGTTCCTGCAGTCCATGAGAAGCTTCTACAAAGCTGCCAGACACCAAGAGTGAGCAGGGCACTATTAGTAAGTAACATGACATCTTGTCATGCCAGAATCTTCTGTCTATCACACAGGACTTAATACTACCTCCAAGTTGGAAAGACATTGTAACGCTTAATTTTTAAACTTTTTTTTATTTTGTTTTTTGTTTGTTTTTGTTTTTGTTTTTTCTCAAGACAGGGTTTCTCTGTATAACCCTGGCTGTCCTGGAATTCACTCTGTGGACCAGACTGGCCTCGAACTCAGAAATCCACCCGCCTCTGCCTCCCAAGTGCCGGGATTAAAGGTGTGTGCCACCACCACCCGGCTAAACTTTTTTTTTTTTTTAAAGACAGGATCTCACAGGGGGTAGGCTGGCTTTGAACTTGATACACAACAGAGAATGGCGAACTCCTGATCCTCTTGCCTGTACCTCCCAAGTACAAGATTACAAGTAGGCTCTAAGATAGTAATGACAGAGGCACACATACTCGGCCATCATTTTTATCTGTCTTTGCAGGCATCACGTGACTATTGGGCATCTTCTTGGATGTGTTCTCTTGGAGAATGGTACCTTGTCCAAGGCTGCCCCAAGAAGATATCCCCAAATGCACCTGTGTGTGGTAACATAGGCACTGAGAGAAACATTTGCTGCCGTAGAACAGAGGCCATCTGTGCAAGATGGAGTATGGATTGTGTGTGTAAGGCTTGCCCACACCATGGCTGGGAACCTCCGGAGCCATGTCAGTGAGCCTAGAAAAGGTTATTGAGTCACTGGCTCAGCCTGATAACATACTGTGGTGGTTTGAATATGCTAAGCACAGGGAATGCAGCCATTAGGAGGCGTGGCCTAGTTGGAGTAGGTGTGGCCTTGTTGGAGGAAGTGTGTCACTGTGGGGGCAGGCTTTGAGACCCTCCTTCTAGCTGCTCATGAGCCAGTCTTCTGTTTTCTTTTGGAACAAGATGTAGCCCTCTCAGCTCCTCCTGTACCATGCCTGCCTGGAAGCTGCCATGTTCCTGCCTTGGTGATAATGGACTGGCCCTCTGAGCCTGTAGGCCAGCAGCCCCGATTAAATGTCCCTTATAAGAGTTGCCTCGGTCGTAGTGTCTGTTCACAGCAATGAAACCRTAACTAAGACACATGCCTTATAGCATCCGTGTGTATTCGGACACGACGACGTGTGTTTCCATTTCCTTCCAGCTCTCGGGACATTTTCTTCAGGCTGTGAAGTAATATGAGGTCTAGACATGAACCCTGAGTTCATAGAAACTCAGCATGGCGGCTGCTCTGACCAAGGGAAAGCCCCTCGCCCTGTGCTCACCAGTTTCCTTTGCCTTTTCTCTGCAGGGTCAGCCTAGCCTCAGGCTGGCACCTCCAAGCCCCTGCCACTGTGCCCAGCCTGCCTGGCAAATGGCTCCTTGTGGTTTTGATTCCTGCCTCTGCTTCCACCAGCGGTGAGGTCCTGACCAGTTATTTCCCTGACCTGACCACCTGCTTGTTTCTTCTCTTAAATAGAGGGGATTGTAGGTTCACCTCCTGGGGTTGCTGGAAAAATTAAATGATCCTGGGGGGAATTAAATGAGTTAATAGGTCATTCACTTCTCAGAAGCAAGCTCAGTGTGTCTGAAGCACACATAGGTGCCAGCAATTAGTGTTATGATTCACCCTTCAAGACACAACTTGAACATTATCTTTACAAGAAAGCATTGCAAAAACATCACCATAAACAGAGCCAAAGAGAAAGGGTTATACAGAAGAGGTGTTTGCAACACATATGATGAAGGGCTAATTTCCTTGATTTACAAGCAGCAAGCAGAACACTGTAGGACACAGCCATTATGTGGAAAGTTGCCCAAACATGCAGCTCACAGGAAAGAAATGCAATGCTTAGTAAGAAAAGCCATCCATTGTCACTCAGAGGTAACCAGTCAGGGGAGTAATGAATATGGGTCTTGCTTCCCAGCTTGGTGAAAGTTCTCAAGTCTGAGCAGTACCCAGTACCGGCAAGGACGAGCAAAACAACCCTTTGCAAGTGGTGGTTTTATTCCTAGAGCTGGGATTTCACCCAAGGCCTGGCATGTGCTGGGTGAATGCCCTCCCACGGAACTGCGTATTCTGCGACGCATATAAGGAGCAGAGACTTCACAGCCACTTCAGCGAACTTTTTTTTGGAAAGATCCCTTAACGCTGAAAGGACACTCCCCTGAATCAAAACTCCCCGTTCTGTTTATAAAGACCCTCAGGAAGAGTGGTACATGTTTCTACGGTGGTTCAGAAATGGGCCTTGTGCAAAGGCACTCAATAAATAGTCAATGAATGAAAACATTAACAAAAAAAATGTGCATTGAAGAAATGTTTGTAATAGACAAAAATTGAAAACCACCTGAGTGTCCAGCAACAGGAGGGAATTTAACTAAATTACTGGACACGCAGACAATAGGGAATCCTACAGCTGTTAAGACCAATGTCATGATCTGTGTGTTTTGACTTAAGATGGCTTCTAAAGCATTAAGACTAAACTAAACTGTATGTTATAAGTTCAGGGCAGTACACATTGTATGTGATAAAAAATGAATATATACTCACAAATATTAGAACATTCTTTCTTAGTTTAGGTTACTATTGTTATGATGAAACATTATGAACAAAAAGCAAGTTGGGGAGGAAAGGGTTTATTTGGCCTACACTTCCACAGAACTGTTAACCATCGAAGGAAGTCAGGGCAGAAACTCAAACAGGGCAGGAACCTGGAGGCCGTGGAGGGGCACTATTTATTGGTTTGCTTGCCATGGCTTCCTCAGCCTGCTTACTTACAGAACCCAGGACCACCAGCCTAGAGGTAGCCCCACCCACAATGGGCTGGGCTTTCCCMCATTGATCACTGATTAAGAAAACGCCCTACAGGCTTGCCTACAGCCCAATCTTATCTTTCTCAGTTGAGCTCTCTCCTCTTAGATGACTGTAGCTTGTGTCAACTCAATAGGAAACTAGCCAGGCAATCAACTACATACACTTTTCTTTCCTAGAAAGAACTTAGAAACTCTTCACAGTTCCTTTATGGAGAAGAAGGAAGATGGGCAAGGGGAAAAAAAGCATTAGTTGTTATTGATAGTTTCTCTTCTCTTGCCTTCTCTCTCTTTCTCTTCTTCCTTTCCCTTCCTCCCCTCCCTGCCACATCCCCTCCCTCCATTTTCCTTTCTCTCTTCCTTCTGTCCTGTATGCYTCTGTTGATTTTATAAAGCCAATAAACAAGTATGCATTTTGCTGTTTAGTAGCTTTCCAAGATCTGCCCTGGATACCTCCGAGCCTCCTCTGGGCTCCCTCCTGCCTCTCACCCCTTCACTTCCTGCGCTGGCAACACTGAGTGAGTCCCTGGCAGCTCCCCACACACCTGCACACCTGCCACCGTGGCCCTCTTCCCGGGCCTTGGCACTTGCTGCCTGGACCTGTGTTTTCAGTGTTCTCTGTCCTATAGTGTGACCCCAAGCTAGGCTAGTGTCCCAAGGGTATCCCCGCCACACCCTTGTTCGCCTCTGTCCCTGCACAGGGTTCCCCTGGCATCGTGGGGATGGAGGCAGACGGGGTACGTTATTCTAAGCATGGGTCTGTGCTGCGCTGTATCGTCACCGTGAGTTCTTAGCACAGGGCTTATTGCTCAAAAGCTCTCAGGAAATGCTGGCTAGATGGATATTAGGGAGACACCCTCTCTGCAAAATTATTTAAAGACAAACAAACAAAACTCAACTTTTAGGCTGGAGAAATGGCTCAGCAGTTAAGAGCACTGGCTGCTCTTCCAGAGGTCCTGAGTTCAAGTCCCAGCAACCACGTGGTGGCTCACAACTGACTATAACTGCAGCCCTATAGGATCCAATGCCCTTTTCTAGTCTGTAGGCATTCATGCAGACAGAGCCCTCATACACATGAAATAAATAAATAAGTAAATAAACCTTCAAAGCTCAATCCCGCACCCCAACAAACCTCTGTCATGAAGGATAGTGGCATTTTGAATGTTTTAGGTTTGCTGTTCGTTTTGGTTTGGTTTGGTTTTTTGAGACAGAGTCTCCTTCTACTGCCCAGGCGTAGCTCACACTACGTGGTGTGACAAACATTCTTGCATAAACAGAGCCACCTATAAACCTGTATGCCAAGTGACCACCCCTGCTCTTCACTAGCAATTGGAAGCGATCCGTCCCGGCTCCGGACGCCTCGGTCCTGGACGCAGCACCCTCTTTCTGCGTCTCTCAGGACGCAGTGGCTTCTGGCTCCAGGTCCTTCTGCAGCCATCTTAACAAACGGCGACGTCCGGGTGGAAAGAAGGGCTCTGGAGCTCCCCTTTGTAGCACGAGCCAAGCTCTCCAGTGTGCCCCGTGCTTCACCAGGCAGTGACTCATCTGAGAGTTACAGCGACAGAAGGCTTGGCCCTCATGCTTAACGACCTACTTCCACTGCGAAAGAGAGTAGAGGAAAGAAACCAAGCTGAGGCAGTAGTGAGGAAATGAATACTGCGTATCAAGGAGTCCAAAGCTTCCAGATCTCAGGTTCACCTGGAGATGAAATTCCTGCTTGGCAGGGATGTCTTCCTGCAAGGTACAAATCAGCAGCAGCAGCAGCTTCATCACCACCATCATCACCATAGCTACCACCACCATTATCACCATCACCACCACCATCACTACCACCATTACCATCATCACCATCACCATCACCACCACCACCACCACCACTACCACCACCACCACCACCATCACCATCATCACCATCACCACCATCACCACCATCACCATCACCATCACCACCATCACCATCTCCACCATCACCATCACCATCACCATCATCACCACCACCACCACCACCACCATCATCACCATCACCACCATCACCACCATCACCACCATCTCCACCATCACCATCATCACCATCACCACCATCACCATCACCACCATCACCATCACCATCATCACCATCACCATCATCACCATCACCATCACCACCATCACCACCACCACCACCACCACCATCACCACCACCATCACCACCAGCACCACCATCACCACCATCACCATCACCAAGGAAAGCTGACTAGGATACAGTCAGAAGTTTTACCATCAAATATGCAAAGATAGTAGAGTCAGTGAAAGGCTCATGGCTATCCTTTGAGCGGTTCCCACAATTCCATGGGTCTTGGTTCCTCCGTGAGGGCTAGTCTGCAGTCTGTGATTGAGCAGATGAGGAGTCGGGGGCTTCAGGGGTGTGTACCTGCAGGCAGTTCTGTGTGAGGTGTGTGGGTGGCGGTGAAGTATGCAGGTAGAGCTGGGTGGGGAAAGGCCCCGTGCAGCACCCTCTCCCATCCCCCACACTGCTGCTGCTCCGCCCCAGTTCCCTCCTGCATCCATGTTCTCTGCAGAGGGAAGGTCACGGTGGCATTGGCACTGACAACCAAAATGATTGCAGTAACATGGCCAGGAGCTCAGCCGAGAGACAACACGTGAAGCCACAACCTTGGGCAGGTGACTCTTCTCTGTGTATTGTGTCTCAATGAGCGTTCTCTGTAGAATTATTATTATTAAAACAAGCAAACAAGCAGGGTCTCACTGTGTAGCCCTGGCTGCCAGGTAACTTCATATGTACCCCAGGATGGCACTGAACTCACAGAGATCCTCCCGCCTCTGCGTCCGCCTCCGCCTTCGCCTCCGCCTCCGCCTCCGCCTCTGCCCCCGCCCTGGCCCGGCCCCCCACCCCACCCCCGCCCTGCGTAATGGAAAGTATGTACCACCATGCCTGGCCTCTTCTTAGAATTCTGGATTTCACATGTGACTTAGACTCTAAGCTTCTAGAAGCACTGTAGGTAACCCAGACAGCAGAGGGCAGAAAGAAAGTCCTCGTACTTCACGCCTGGCCGGCTTCTCTGTAAGCAATAATTGGAACATGGTGCCCGTAGCATCTAATTAATTGCACGACGTTCACTGGAGGCTTGCTATCCATGTTAAGCAACTGGGTTAATATTTTGGAGCAAATTAGTGTATATAATACTAACATCAGTATTTTGAACGCTGTCATGTTCTAATCTTCATTTCCGGGTGGGAAGATACTCTCCTTATTTACACAGTTTTGAAAGACCAAGAGACTATTAAGAAATGGGAGCAAAGGGCTCACCAGGAGAGAACAGCAGATTAGAAACCCATGCTGACCCAACCGACTCCACACCTTGATGCTTCCTTACGATGCGTCTCCGGAAATAATTACGGGGACTCAGAAAGGACAAGTAACCATCACGCAAACTGAGCAAACCAAGTCAGCTGTGATCTACGCAGCACTTTGTCCTCCACTTCCTCTGCCTACCCTAATCTGGATGCGGCAGTTCCCAACACTCAGCCTCTTGATTTGTGTAGGGGGGAGGGGAAGGACTACCCCCCCAACACCTCATCTCTCACCCCTCCACCCCACCCACCTCTCATCCCCCCAAACTCCTTACATCAAGCTAATCTCCTTTATGCAAACGATCACCAGCTGCTTTGCACAGAATCCACCTCACACTATGGCCTACACTGATTCTATGCGTTCCCCAGGCTGGAGAGCCCTTGGAAGGAGCCATCACCAAGAATTGTTGTGAGGTTGTTATTTAAACTAAAGAGCTGCTGAGACTGCCTCAGACAAAGAGGGCAGATGGTAGTTTAACTTTTCCAAGAGTAGGTGGCCAGGAACCAAAGATCTCTTGCAGCTGAGGTCTGGACCTCAGAGTACTAGGTGAATCTCAAGCCACTTTAGGTGGTCCTGAGCCTGCTCAACTCTTGGTTCCTCTAGCACTCTCAAAGTCACAAGAATTGCCTCTGAGGGCCAGAATCAGAAAAGCAATTTGGCTTATTCCTGTAGTTTGTGCACAGCTCCTGTGAAGGCCCCAAATAGCATTCTGTTCACAGGTTTAGCGAAAAGGAAAGGAATTTAGTTGATACAAGCCAAGGAAGTCATAGGTAAGGCATCAAACATGTCCACAACTACAGAAGAAGGCAAGGGAGCCTTCAGGGGAATGTTGGACTTCATGCAGAGTGGGTGTGAGGGGCATATCTTGAAGACTGCTGCAAAGGGGCGTGGCCAGTGTTTCTCACAGAGGGTAGTGCAGGGCTGTGCCCGTAGGGATGTGCATGGAGATGGTTCCGTCTGCTAGAGAAATGGTTCCATTACATTACAATTCATAACAGTAGCAAAAATGCCATCCAAAACATAGCAAAATTAGAGTTATAAAATAGCCACAAAAATAATTTTATGGTTTGGGGGGGGTCACCATAAGCTGAGGAACTGTATCGAAGAGTCACAGCGTTAGGAAGGCTGAGAGGCATTGCTCTGGGCTCTCTTTCCTGTCCCTTCAGCATTAGCTAGGGCTCGTTTTTTAAAAGATTCGGAGAGGCGGTGCTCTACAAAACTGCAAAACTGCACCCTTCTCTGCACACGAGGAAGCCACCATGTGTCCTGCTCCGATGGCTCTCTGCTTTATTCTCTTGAGACAGGGTCTCCATCGAACCGGCGGCCCAGCTGGTCACTAGCAAGCCGAGACAGGAGGATCTCCTGTCTCTGCCACCGACTGCCGTCACAGCCACTCCCAACTTCTTCCGGGCAGGCTGGGGATTTGAACTCATGATCTCGTGCTAGCACAGCAAGCATTCTTACACACTGCGCCATCTGCCCTGACCGGAGAAATAGTGTCACTGCTTCTCAAGCTGTGGTGAGCATCTTCATGGCCTCAGGCACTGTATTCTACTGCATCGTGGCAGTCTGTTACAGACCATAATCAGGCTTTGCAGGAAAAGGACTTGGGAGGAATATGATGCGAATGATCAGAGACCTGGAGAACTGGATAGGAGGAAACAATGAATCTCCTCTTTACTGCCAGAGAACTCGGGTTCTCAGAGGAAGGTCCAGGGACCAGAGAGTTCATGTCACTCGGGACCAAGTTCGTGTCACTTGGTAGAAGCTCTTGGACTTTACCAAAGACCTCCAGTTGAGTTGGAATCACTGCAGTGAGCCCAGAAAACTGTTGTCACGAGTCTGAGGCACTCATTTGAGGTCCTCTGCTCTTGGGGCAGAGTTAGGGCATGCAGGTCGAGTAGACAGGGACACAGAAAGGGACGGTCTGTGTGACAAGAATGGCTCTCTGTGGTGGGGCAGTGGGTGCTCTCTCCTGATCCTGTCACTCAGAGTTAGGGGAGTTGGAAGGAGGCGCTGTCCTGGGACGACAGGTTAATAGAAAACCAAGAATGACTCCCCAATTCAAGTTTAGGGCAATTCTCATGTTCCTCCAGGCCAGTTCGGGTTACTACAGCTATGATGAAACGTCATGACCAAAAGAGAAGTTGTAGTCCAAGACTAAAGGAATTCAGGACAGGAACTGAAACAGGGCAGGACCCTGGAGGCAGGAGCTGCTCAGAGGCCATGGAGGGGTGCTGCTTGCTCCTCAAGGCTTGCTCAGCCAACTTTCTTATAGAACCCTGGAGCACTGCCCAGGCATGGCACCACCCACAAAGGGCTGGGACCGCCCCCCATCCATCGCTAACTTTAAAATGCCCTTATAGCTTGGTCTTATGGAGATATTTTCCTCTCAGTTGAGGTTCGCTCCTCTCTGATGCCTTTAACTGTAACTAGCTAGGACGGCTGAAGATGCCGTTGTTTGCCTTTTCTGGAATGTCAGCTCCACAAAGGAGGGTTCGCTCTTGTTTTGTTTTTAATTTTTAATTGTAACACCAGTATTTAGAGCAGGGGTACAGTTTATGGGCCAGATCCAGACCACAGCCTGAGGCTGTAAATAGAGTTTATTGGAACACAACCACACCCAATCACTCTRTTCTCTTTTTTAACTACAATAGCAGAGATATGTCATTATGATGGTCCACATGGCTGAAAAACTCAAAATATTTACTGTCCGGTCCTTTATACAAAAAGGCTTGATAACTCTTAATCCACACTACCTTCATGGTAGGCAAATGCTCAATAAACATTTGACAAATGAATAAACTTCTTTCTCTGCTGGTGACAGTTAGGTACAGGACCTTGGCCCAGGGGAGAGATGGAGGGACAAGGAAATGGAGTCCAAGAGCTGAAGATCTGGACTTGAGTTGTTGCTGCACTGTCTATAAGACTCCAGCCTTAGGCAAATATTGAGTCTGCGCTTTCATTAGCTTCATTTGTAAAACAGTGATAGTGCTGCCCATTTCTGAGCAGTTCCCCATGACAAGGAACCAGATTACATACTATTCAGTGCAGAGTCTGGTGCACGGAAGAAGGAAGACACCTCATTAGACAGGTATTCAGGGAGAGGGTCAGATGTGCAGATTCAGGCAATGGGAAAGGCCTGATCTCTCCGTGGCTCTCTTCCCAAGGCATGAGCTCTCTTCAGGAAGGGGTGGGGTGGCAAATTTACCACAGATTGTGCAACTCAGTTTAGACTCACAGGAGGTTACTGGTCAGCCAGTTGAAACCTGATGACCTTGAAAACAGCGAATAAAAAGGGAAGATCTAGATGGTTCTGGACTTGTATGTGAGTGTGTGTTCTATTTTGAGATAGACTTTTTCTACATAGCTTGGGCTGGCTTCATATTCACAGAAATTCTCCTTGTCTCTGCCTTCTTAGTCCTGGGATTGAAGGTGTGAGCTGCCAGCTTGTATTGTACAGCCTGGAGAAGGACTGTGACTGCCTTACTTTTGGTTTTGAATGAGTGAGGTTATTAAGTATACAGCAAACCAAGGCAAAAGGAGAGAGAGAGAGAGAGAGAGA
>BDUI01002585.1:5766-16444 GCA_002335545.1 Apodemus speciosus | reverse complement strand
AGAGAGAGAGAGAGAGAGAGAGAGAGAGAGAGAGAGAGAGAGAGAGAGAGAGAGAGAATATATCATTAAATTGAATATTCAAATAATCCGGCAAAAATCAGCTGAGGACACCCTTTAAGATGGCCAACTAGAGTTTCTCACAGAGAGTACCGAGTGTCCCCTCTGTGAGGCTTCAAAAAACATACAAGCAAACAAATAAATAAATAGCAACAGGTAGAAATGGTATCAGGTCGAGAGCTCAAGCACCCTGCGGAAACCAGCAGGGGAGGCCGAGGCAGCCAGCTWGGGGTCTCAAGCTAGCTTTCTCTCCAGGGCTGAGCTGCCAGTTTGTCTTCCCACTGCAACACGTTTATAGTCTGGGATAAACAATAGTAACCCATTAGCAATGCTCTGCCTTCTAGCTGTTCTCAAGAATAGAAGGTTTTCACTCAGTGAGCATTTTATTATTCTTTTCCCTCTGTGTCTCGGAGTTGGTTGCATGGAAGGGGAGAAATCCCTAGACAAGGAGATTTAGGGGACACTTTGAGACAAGCATGCATAGATCAAGGGAACCCCACTTCCAGAGTCAGCTTCGCAATAATGCATAGGTCAAGGGAACCCCACTTCCAGAGTCAGCTTCGCAATACCAAATGTCACGTGACGGTTTTCCAGTATAATACACATGGCCCAAGACGGGAGGCATCTTTGTGTATTTCCAGGGGTGAAAAGCTATCACGCGCCTGCGTTCTGTGGCCTAGTTCCCTGGTAACCAACTGTGCAGAGCTGGCTGGGGGCCAGAGCTGAGCAGTCTGAAGCTTGGGAGCCTCTGGACTCACCCTGGTCACAGAAGGACCGACCGTGGCTCTTGTCACACGCTCATTAAGTTCTCCAAGAAGAAAGGGTTTTTCACATTGTGGAGGTGTGAGCCCTTGGTGTTCGTGACGGGGTATTCATTTCTTTTTTCCTGTCAGGAGTTCAGCATAGCCCAGGTCTATTCTTGCAGAAGTCGCTAAGCGCTCCAGCTCTAGTCCCCCAGGTAAAGCCAGACACAACATACTTACAGACAGGTACAAGTCTACACTGTGGTGGGGTGGGRGTGGGCTGGTAGAAGGATACTCAGGATCTAAAGTGCTCCTTCTGGTCAATTTTTTGGCCCCCTGAGACTGAAATGATCTCACACACCTGTTTCCTACCTATGAGTAAGTTGAATTTCTCTCTCATGTTGGGAGAAATGTGGTAATTCCCAGAGCTCTCTGAGTTAGTGCTGAGGTAGTGAGTGCTGGCAAGTTCAGTTTTACTTGTGAGAATTGTACCCTGGAAGCTTATTCCTCTCCTTGCCTGCTTTCTCCAAGCCCAGGTCCTGGCCCTCAAACCACAGATCTCATTAAGAGTCTCTCGCTCAGCCGTGTAGAATTCAGTTAACACTACCTTCAGGCTTCAAGAATCTGCTGTGTTTGTTCTGGGGAAAAGGAGGTTTAATGAAAAGGAATGTTGAAGAAATACAACCTGGATTTTATTTCAACGTGTTTCTTGCTTCTTATATATTTCAGGATCCAAAGCACTGTAAGATTCTCTCTTGGGAGTCAGTTACCACCAAACAGACAGTGAAACCCAGAATTTTCGGTCTCTCAAGGGCTTGGCTGCCTCCAACCTGCTGCCATCCTTCCCCCTGTAACATCTGCTACAGACCCTGCAGACCACTCAGCACACCCCCAAACACTCCCAAGCTCTGTGGCTTTCTAGTAGCTCAAACATACTATTGCACCCTTTTAGGAAATACAACACAAGCAAAAGGCACTCAGAAATGCCATGGGCCAATTGCTAATTACATGCACAAGAGTTTTCAAAGAATTAGAGAACTTGCTGGGTGATGGGAACATCTCAGTGGGGAGGTCTAAGAAGCCAAAAGTTCCGTGTTCGGGTGAGGACTCACCACCACGTCACCTTTCTTTCCCACCCCCAGACTGAAGAGTCCATCTTCAAACGGACCACGTTCCTTCCTCTCAAGCAATTACGGATTGAAGTTTCTACACTCAGTAGATAAAACAGAGATGGCTTCTCCCCTGCAGGAGCCCCCTGAAGTTAATCGCCAAATAAACACATCCCTATTTTCTCTGCAAGGAAGTAACAAATTACATCGGTACCTATCTCAATTAAGAGAGACGAGGAGGATCAGCCCCTTCCTCCTGTCCTAACTGGCTTGGCATCACTTTTGAACCATCTCAGCACAGGTCAGGACCATTGGCATCATAATCCCTAATGAAACTGTGGCTTTTCTTCAAGAACTGGAAGGCAGTTGTGCATCTCTAAAGACTTAGCAATACTTCTGTATGGAATGTAATGCTCTACAGGGGCTCCTGTGACGCTGATACAAAATCCTCACAAAGTCTCACAAAGTCTCCTGGTACAGTCTTCCTGTGGTAGCACTCTGTCCAGGCCTGGGGCTATGCTTCTCCGCTTCCTAGCCCCAGTCAGGGGACTTCAGACCACTGAGGAACCTTTGGCTCTGTTGGCCAGGATTAGCATTATATCTTATTTTCTGTGACTTTGAAGAGGGAACCCAGTGCTTCCTGCACTTTCGGCAAATGCTCCATGGCTCATGCCCATTCCTAGCCTTTTTACCTTTAGATGTTTTGCTTGTTGATGCAGGAAGTTGATTAAGAGAGCATGCCGGAGCTAGGAGGAAGGGTGGAAGCTGAAGGAGCCTCAGAAGAAAGGGTCTCCATAGATCGTGTACATGGCGAGGGCTTTCTAGAATCCTGACTGGCTGGCTCATCAACTGACACTAGTGATAATCGGGGTTCAGCAGGCAACCACTTGGATGTCAGAGCTCTTGTGTCCTGGAACAGGGAACTAAACAGAGACACAAATCAGTGTCTGGGATAGTTTATTAAGAAAAAAAAAATACGTTTCTGATGGAGGAAGTGACCTAGAGCTAGGAGGAGAGTTAGCTCCGTGGCTTTTAGATGGGGTTTTTGAGACAATCTCACTAGATTACTCAGACAGGTCTTACATTTAGTAAAAAAAAAAAAAAAAAAGTCCAGGTCAGACATGGGCTTGACCTTCCTGCTTTCAGACTCTTGGGGAGCTGGGGTTACACCCCTGAGCCACCAGGCCCAGCTTCACAGTCCCGTCTGATGGAATCTGAGCACCCTCCTCCTCATTGCCACAGTCAAGGGCTGGACCTCACTCTCTAGAGAGGAGTGGGGTCCTCCTCTCTGGGTAACTGCAGTCCTCCTCATCTTTTCCAAGCCCTCTCCTGGTCAGTTTCTCCATGGGCATCCTGTTTCTGAGATCTCCCTCCCTCCCTCCCTCCCTCCTCCCTACCAGGTTTGATCTTCTTCTCCTCATGTCCACTTTCATTCTTCTCCAGGACGCCCAGCCCACCCTCCATCCAGCAACTTTCTTCCTCTCCTTGGTCGGGTCCGGAAGCCTCTCCTTTAGGACTTACCCGGGCAAGGGAGAGGAGAGCTGGTGTTTGCTTCCTAGCACAACCCTAATGACTTTTCATCTCCACTCCTAGCACACAAGAACCTGAAGACAAAGGMGAGAAGGAGGCAGAGTGAGAAAGGAGGCCACAGATCATCCAGCTCTGTCCATCCCAAACGAGGCTGCAGGGGCACTGGGCCAGAGAACTCGCTCTACCCCGAGGGTGATGAGGCAAACCACGTTCTGAGCTTGGAATCCGTACAGTTACATTCGACACATTCACTCATCCAGCAAGTTGGTATAGCATGCAGGCCTTAATGCCAGTTTCTGTTCTGCTCAGCTCTGACCTCTAACCTTCTCATTGCTCTTTCCATGCTTTTGTTTGTTTGTTTTTTGGATTTGGTTTTTTCGAGACAGGGTTTCTCTGTGTAGCCCTGGCTGTCCTGGAACTCACTCTGTAGACCAGGCTGGCCTCGTACTCAGAAATCCACCTGCCTCTGCCTCCCAAGTGCTGGGATTACAGGCATGCACTACCACCGCCCGGCTCTCTCCATGCTTTTAATTCATATTATTTTGGTCTTATGACCCAAATAGGCCACGAGGGTTCCTTCTGGAACAAGAGTTCTCTGGGGCCTGCCTAGACTGGCTCATCTTTTAAGACTGCAAACTTGCAGAGTAAACAGCTTACTTCATATCTGCCGCTCCTTCCATC
This sequence comes from Apodemus speciosus, assembly GCA_002335545.1. Taxonomy (NCBI): domain Eukaryota; kingdom Metazoa; phylum Chordata; class Mammalia; order Rodentia; family Muridae; genus Apodemus; species Apodemus speciosus. The sequence continues at coordinate 12,324 of BDUI01002585.1, read as the reverse complement.
CAGTGTGAAGGACGCAGGTAATGGAGTAAAGAATACCGTGTTCCTGGGTTTGTTGACTGGCTAAATGATTAACTTCCTCCCTTGAATGTCCTTACTGAGGAATATCAAGGAATATTATATCACATGCTTTCACCATCATTTGGTGGTGTTTCTGAAAGACAGCGAGCTGTCAGCAACCTCGCCAGCCAGCCTCAGAACTGACAGGAGATACCTAGAGGCTGAAATGCTATACTTTGGACCATGTTTTGTCAGCACTTGCAGAACTTAGATCTGTGCTGGAAGACCCCAGGCACTCCAGGATTGCTGATGGAGAGATGACATGATGTGTCAGTGTGGGCCTGGAAGTGGAGACCAGGCGCTCACTTCCAGCCCCATCAGGGCCATCCAAACAGGAACCAAGTTCCTGAGCAGCCAGGATCCTTGCCCTGGGTCCTCTTGGCATTAGAGTTCACTGCCTCTGAAAGAATTACTAGTAAATCCTATTTTTGTATCATTCCTATGAGTGAGAATTTTGGTTTCTTTAAAATCCTAGTTACGTGAATGTGTTTTTGATTTAACCCCAGGGGTGGGACAAGAGGCTGCGTCACAGAAGCTGACTGTACTTTGTCTCTCTCGTGCACTAGGCGAGGTGTGATTTTCGCCCAGTTGCAGATCATTCATGTTTGGGATTCTGTAAACTTTTGAGAGGGTATAAATGTGAGCGCTCCAGAGGGGGCTGAGGCATGCTCTGAGGAGGCCGCTGCTGGCTCCCTTTGCTGTGGTTCGTCAAGTGGTTGTGCAAAGAGACGAGAAGAAGACGTTGGAGACATTCTGACAACGAAGACTCCACTTGTCCCAAGGAACCAGTGCCCTAAGCCCCAGAAAGTCGTCTAAAGAGCTCCATGCCCCCTCTCCCCTCTAACCCGCCCAGCGTTGGGAAGCTGGAAGGGATTGGGGTAGAAAAAGGGTTGGAAGGGTTGTAGATAAATAGAACCCGGTAAAGCAGACCAAAACAGTGCCCCAATATTTCTACTTTGTAAAACTCACAGCCCAAAATGTCAGATGATGTCAGAGCTAGCTACCCTGTGAAGCAAGAGGCAGCCCTAACACTGGTCTTGACACCGGGAGCCCTTGTTCTCAGGTGCTAAGCTAATCCCACAGTCTTCAGTTGCTGACGGGAGCAGATGCAGAGACCCACAGGCAAACCACAGCTGGAGCTCGGGACTCTGTAAAAGAGGGAAAAGAAGGATTATAGGAGCCACAGGGTTCATGGAGACCACAAGGGCACAGCCCATACAATCAACTAACCAGGGCTCATAGTGGCTCACAGAGACCGAAGGACACTCAGGGACCCTGCGTGGATCTGAGCTAAGACCTCTACATTTATATGATGGCTTTGTAGTTTGGTGTTCCTGTGAGATTCCTAACAGTAAGTGTGAGGAGGTGTCTTTGACTCTTTTGTCTGCTTTTGGGACCCTTTTCCTCCTACTGCCTCGTCCAGCCGTGATATGATGGTTTGTGCCTGCTCTTATTGTAACTTGTTACGCCATGTTCGGTTGCTATCCTTGGGAGACCTGATCTTTTTTTTTTTTTTTAAAGACAAATGTTGGAAGAGTGGATTTGTGGGTGGGGGTGGGAGAATGGATCTAGAAGGTAGGGATGGGGAGAGGATATGTGTGTCTGAGGGGAAGGGATTAGGAGAAATGAAGGAAGAGGCAACTGTGGTAGGGATGTAATGTATGCCAGAAGAATAAATAGGAAGAAGACAAAGAAAACACCTAGTTAAAATACTTGTGTGTTAATGTGATTGATGTGCACAGGTCGGTCATCAGAGAAATGGCAACTGTGACTTCCAACTGTCTTAGCTTAAGGTTTGGTGGAAAGAGCCCCAGGAAGAGTTGGATACTTTAGAACAAATTCACTACAACGTTAAATTCATGTAGACACCTCCACCCTCCCAGCTCGAGTCTTTACCTCTTTACCCTTCCACTCGGGGACTGTATATTACAGACCATCCATGCGCCAGGCGGTTCCAAGGGACAGGAGAGTCCAGTGGGAACCTGGGCTTTGGGCTGGAGGCTCAGCTGGTGCCTGTCCTCATTCTCATTTTCACTAGCTGAGAGAATTTGAGCAGGTGTTTTGTTTTGTTTTGTTTTGTTTTGTTTTGTTTTGTTTTGTTTTGTTTTGTTTTGAGACGGTTTCTCTGTGTAGCCCTGGCTGTCCTGGAACTCACTCTGTAGACCAGGCTGGCCTCCAACTCAGAAATCCACCTGCCTCTGCCTCCCAAGTGCTGGGATTAAAGGCATGCACCACCACTGCCGGGCTTTGAGCAGGTTTATTAATCCATAAAACAACTCTGAGCTTCCTCATCTGTTGTGTGGAAATAATAGTACCTAACCCATGTGGCTATAAAGTTCAAATAAGACTTTTGTATCGAAGGGACCAGGCTCAGTCCTCAACTCAGTGCACGAACTCCTGAAATCTGAACTGGTATCTCCACTGCCAACCTCCAAGGGCAGACCAGGAGTGGAGCCAAATAGCAGCCCCAGTGGGGCCCAACAGTAGCCCGGCAATTGTTTAAGGTTTAGAATAGAGACTGTGTATTGGAGAAGGGTAGAACTGTTTCGCCTCTGATACTATAGAGGATTTCCAGTGCACAGTAATAACCAAAAAGCAATGGCTTCCGGGCCATCTTATGATTGTTTTAAATTCCCAACAGCTAAGGCACCCTTCCTGTCTGCACCTGAGGCAGACCGTGCCCACCGCCAGCCCCCAGTAAGCACTGACTTGCACAGGTATGTCCCAATATCTAGATGAGAATTGGAGTCAGCTAGCTCTGCTGCCGGCCCCACCTAGAGTAACACCCTCTAGAATTTGCTGGTGAAGCTAACAGACTTTGCTTGATATCAGCAAATGCCCAATACAAATACAGACTTAACTTTGTAATTAGATCATATATCAAACATGCATGTGTTGTAGTTTGTTGAATTTTCATGAGCAGAACACATCCAGGGAAGCAAAAGCCAGATAAATGAATAGTATGTAGCAAAACCTCGAAAGGCCCTTCACATCTGCGTCCATGTATCACCTCTCACCCTTTGTGTGAGCAGGATTTGTGTAGTAAGGATGCTGCTGAGTTTGGCTTCTCTCCTTGAGCAGTTTGTTGGTGTGTAGTTGGAGATGCTTGGTTCCCCTTGCTTTGTAATATCCCATTACATGACTATAACCTCTTCTACCCATTCAACTAACAGAGGGCACCTGGGATGTCTTCAATTTACATATACGTTTATCGATAATTTATTACCAGTGGTGCAATTATAAGAACTGACTTCTTAGTATAGCCAGAGTGGAGTCACCATGTCAGTGGACACACATAGGCATGACATTAGTAGACGCCATCAAACACACCCAAAGCAGGTTTTGAGGGACTCCTGTTAAGAACTGTGCAATCACTTTTACATGCTAAGTCCTTTCGATTGAGAGGAGCAACAGACTTCTGGGATAAATGGGGAGTAACCTTCTGGCTCAAAGAGTCCCAAGGCAGAGAGCCTCCCAGCACGAAACTGGCCCCTGGGGCTGAGCAGGCCAGATACCTCTCTGAAAGAACAGGCCTTGATTTCCCAGGTCCTGCATCAATGAGAGACTCAGAGTTCCCTCACAAAAGGCTCCTAGTCATTGCTGACAACTTAAAAGAAAAGAAAAATCTAAAGGAACACAGGAAAGAGGGAGATACCAAAAATATAAAGAAATCCAGGTTCCACAGAGAAATTACGAAACCCAGAGGCAACACTCAGAAGGGAATGTGCGAGTCACAGGAGAGAAGCGATGGCTTCCTCTTCCTTGTGATCTCAACCGAGCCATCCTGTGAAGAACAAAAAGAATGTTCTTAGCTTTTCCTGTCTTCCTACAGAGCTCACCCCACGTGTCAGTAAATGACTTCCCCAGCAAAAGCACAGTTCTCTCACTTGCGCTTCTGATCCTGTGTACTCCTGCTGGCTAGCATACTGACCCTGCATCCCAAACCCAATACTGTTAATAGCTCCTCACTGGCCCCGGCCTCCCCTCCCCTCCCAACGCTCTGCACCTGTGACCAGGCAGACTGAGGCTTAGCAACTCTCCTTCCATTGCCACTCATCCCTTCCATGGTCCTCACTCACATGGAGTCCTGAGACAGCCATGTGTCTCTACCTCCCAGGGACCTTTCCCCGGACGTGTCTTCCCTCGTGCCTTTAAACATATTTCCAAACTGAATATGGGCATGTCAAACCTTCATGAGAACCCTTGGACGCCTAGCTGACATCATCAGAGGCAAGCCAGCTAGCATGCTTTAAATGTATTTATCAAGGCCCTTTGGCTAGTGGTGGTCAGTAGACCAATCTTATTATTTAATGTGTTTGTGAACAGCAATATACTCCTTTACCTAGTTCAGAAAATGTTCATTCCTTCTGTTGGGGTGAAATTCAGTGGCAGAGCAGTTAGCTAGCAGGATAGAGACCCTAAGTTTGATCCCCAGCACTGCAAATAAATAAGTGTTTTGGTAGAGAGCTTGCTTGTCAGTCAGCTTTATACAAATGAAAAAAAAAAAAGACTCCCTCAGATTGGCCTGCAGGCAGGTCTGTGGGGCTTTGGTTTGGTTTGGTTTGGTCTTTAGTGATTGAAATAGGAGGGTCCAACTCCCTGTGGGTGGTGCCATCTCTGGGCAAGTGACCCTGGGGTGTACAAGAAAGCAGGCAGAGCAAGCCACGGGGAGCAAATCAGTCAGCTGTGTTCTTCCATGGCCTCTGCTTCAGTTCTTGCTTCCAGGTTCCTGCCTTGAGTTCCTGCCCTGACTTCCCTCCATGCTGGGCTGTTACCCAAATGTAAGATGAAGTTAACCCTTCCTCCTCAAGTTGCTTTTGGCCATTGTTTTCCTCCATCTTCATGCCCCACCTTCTTTTAAATAAGCCACTCAGTCTGGTTAGAGTCGCCAGACTCTTGGTATAGGGCCATGCCCTGGAACATGGGGGTCTTAGTTAGAGTGTTACTTCTCTGAACAGAAGYCGTGACCAACTCTTATAAGGACAACACTTAATAGGGGTTGGCTTACAGGTTCAGAGGTTCAGTCCATTATCATCAAGGTGGGAACATGGCAGGCATGGTGCAGAAGGAACTAAGAGATCTACATCTTTATCTGAAGGCTGCTAGCAGAATACTGGCTTCCAGGCTGTTAGGATGAGGGTCTTAAAGCCCACACCCACAGTGACACACCCACTCCAACTGGGCCACACCTCTTAATAGTGCCACTCCCTGGGCTGAACGTATACATCCACAGGTATGCATAAAACCATCACAATGGGGAACCTATCAGAGGCTGCACTCACAGAAAGAAATTGCCTCTATTCCCTACCAGCTATTAACTACCAATAACTTCTCTTCTAGGGATGGGGGATTTCTCTTCCCTGTCCATTCTGAAACTTTGGCTGGCTTAACCACAATTGCTATTAGTTCGTGAGTGTGGTGGCCAAGTCATATGCAGAAGAAGCATTTCACAGCTTTTGCATTCTCCCCACCCCTAAGCCCCTTCTGAGATGTTCCGTCAGCCTTGGTGGTGCACATAGAGGAGGGAGATGTTAGTATAGATGTCCCAGTTTGGGCTCAGCACCAGTCACTCACTGTCAGCACTTTTACTGAGTTCTGTTTCATCCCAACAGTAGAAACCCCATCAAGGCAGTAAGTAAACGAATAACTGTATTTCAATGAGATTAATCTCCAATTTCCTACATAATCCTGCATTTTAAATTTGACTTTCTTCATGGGGATGGGGAGGGTCAGAAGAGGACGTCAGATTCCCTGGAACTGGAGTTATGAACAGTTGTAAGCCACCATGTGAATGCTCAAATCTTTTGCAAAGAGCAGTTGGTGCTCTAACGGGTGAGCTACCTCTCCAGGGCTCCTAAACATTTATTAATTGAGGCTGGAAATTTGGAGATGGGGGGGGGGCGGAAATAGAAATAAAACTAATCCTAGAAGACAAGTAGACAAATAGGGCAGCAGTCTGGAGAGAGTAGTGTCTAAACAGGAGGTCTGAATGAGGGTCAGGAAAAGCGAAGAGAAAAGCCAGACTCATCTTGGAGAACTCGGCAGTGACAGGGATGTTTGAAGTGACAATTGAAAGCCGTGTGAGTAAACCTGGGAGACTCTTCACCTGGTCCAACCACATGCAATGCTGAGATCACTCCCAGTGTTCCGTCATCGCAGGGAAAGCCGTCCTTAGCTTCAGAGAGAGTAGACAGGTGCGTGCAGAAGGTGGTGGCAGGGGCAGAAGAGGAGTTGAATCTGACAGGCAAAGTCACTTGGTAAAGGGAAAGCCTATTTTTTTATGGTTCTGATACAAGACAGGCTGGCAGGGAAGGAGATGCAAGGTCACCGGGGCACCTTGGCTGGGACCACATGAAATAAGCATCCTGATGTGAGACTCAGCAGACCTAGATTCCCAAGTAGGTCTTACACATGTTATCTAATCTCTTGTGAGGATCGAGCGTTAAGCCTATGGAGACACTTCTTGTAGGTGAGAGCCTAAGAATTGTTAGGGTGGTTTCC
>BDUI01002584.1:115680-127468 GCA_002335545.1 Apodemus speciosus | reverse complement strand
TCATCTCATCTCCCCTCCCTACTTCTCCTCAGAAAATGGRAAGCCTCCTATGAATATAAGCCAGCGTTGTCATATCAAGTGGCAATAAGACTAGGCGTATCTCCTATTGAGGCTGCATGAGGCAGCTCAGTCAGGGGAAAGGGATCCTATGGTAGGCAATGTAGTCAGAGACAGCCTCTACTAAGACTTCTAGCAATAGAGAATATGGAGCCCGAACCAGCTGTCTGTAACAAGGCAAGGCATCCAATAGAGGGATTGGGACGTCAACCCAGCCATAAAACATTAGGCCCACAATTTGTCCTGCCTAGTGGGGTAAAAGATGGAGCCAAGTTTTAGGGAAGATCCAACCAATGACAGGCCCAGCTTGAGACTTATGCCAAGAAAGGGAACCCAGCCCCGACACTATTAATGATATTCTGCTATACTTAAAGACAGGATCCCAGCCTGACTGTCACCTGAGAGGTTTCACCCAGAAACTAATAGAAACTGATACAGAGACCCACAGCTGAGCATTAAGTGGAGCTTCAAGAATCCTGTGTTGTGGAAGATGGGGAGRAAGGATTGAAGGAGCCAGAGGGGTCAAGGACACCACAAAAAAAAAAAAAAACCTATGGAATCAACCAACCTGAACCCATAGGGGATCATAGAGACTGAACTGCCAACCAGAGAACATGTGTGGGATGGACCTAGGTCCTCTACACATATGTAACAGATATGCAACGTGGTCTTCATATGGGACTCCCGAAGAGTGAAAATTTTAATAGAAAAAAATGATGAGAGAACATGGCTATAGTTCTCCCAGCTATTTGATTTTCACTGGTGCTTACGTTTGATGTGACTGGTTTGAGATCGGACCCACCATCTCTTTGAGCAGTATTTAATTAAAGCAATAGGAAACTGTTTTAGTGTGCTGATAGGCATCTGCAGAGCTCTGAATGTAGAATGGTAACATCACCTATAAACCCTTGGAGGAAAGGTTATTTTCCATAGGTTTTTTGTCATGGTTATGTTGGGGGACAAGGTTCCCTACTGATCACCGATAAAATTTGAAGTGTAAGTGTGCCACATTTATCTTCAGCTCTGAGTTTATGTCTTCTGCACCAATACACCGTTACTRGTGTAGATCTCATCATTCTGAATTGCTAGGCTWTGAGAAGGATACTGGAGTGCCATTACCCATCCTTCTACTGGCTCTGAAAAAGTGTTGAATTAAATTATTCTGAGTTGAGCCTCCTCTTTTTTTATGAAAGAGCAATAATTTTGATGTCCCATCAAGGTCACAGATCTTTATCCTAATGAGTGTCTCCTGCCTACTCAACAGCCTAAGATGGAAGGAAGGCAACCTATGCTTTGCTTGGTCTTTTATAGGCCTTGTGATCTACTTCCTACATAATAGGAGAAACCATATTCATCTAAAATATTCAATAGTTTTTTTCTATAGTACGTTTTTCTGTCATGTAGATACATGATAAAGAGGCTAACTCTTCTACTAAACATTATATAGCTTCTCTTCTAAAACGCTGTCTATTCCTGCTCTTAGGGGGCCTTCATCCCATTTGTTATCAATAAAGAGGATGGCATTTGGTTTCAATGTGTATAGTACTATGGCTTATGAGTTATCAGTCAATGAAAATATTCACCTCAGTAACTTAAGATCCTTTAAATTTTAATTGTNTTATAGGCCTTGTGATCTACTTCCTACATAATAGGAGAAACCATATTCATCTAAAATATTCAATAGTTTTTTTCTATAGTACGTTTTTCTGTCATGTAGATACATGATAAAGAGGCTAACTCTTCTACTAAACATTATATAGCTTCTCTTCTAAAACGCTGTCTATTCCTGCTCTTAGGGGGCCTTCATCCCATTTGTTATCAATAAAGAGGATGGCATTTGGTTTCAATGTGTATAGTACTATGGCTTATGAGTTATCAGTCAATGAAAATATTCACCTCAGTAACTTAAGATCCTTTAAATTTTAATTGTYGATTAATATTTAGATGGCACAAAAAGAACCAAGATGATGAAACAACACTAATTCAAATACACAGGGCCATCTAAATATGAATTTTAATAACATTAAATAAAATATGATGAATATATTAGAAATGACATGACACACTTATGTAAATCTCACAATTAGAGCTGCATGATTTATTTGCATCGATATTAGATCTATATTTGATATTCAGCGATGCCTTTATTCTCTGTAAAATTGTTTCTGTTCAGCTTAATTGGTTTGGATTTGCTCTGTCAGGTACTTTTCCTTTTATTTCCTTGGGAAAGCTGCAGACCAGTTGCTTCGTGTTARTTCTCTCTTTTTTTCCACAAAAAAAGAGCAGGCAAGCAAAAATCCAAATCTGACAAAAGCAGTTTACTCAGAGTTTACCAGCCTTCAGAAGTATTTCACACCCTCATCAAAGCCTTATGAAAATCTCATGATACATGCCATAGAAAACTTATACAGAAGATGCATAAACCATGAAATTCTGTTAAAAATTATTTCTGATGTCATGCTGTTGCCTGTATTCCAAAAGTACAGAGCAAAATAAAAATATAGAGCATAACAACATGGCCTTTTCACAATAGTTTGCAAACTTATTCTATATTTCTATAAGTTATAGAACCATTGGCATAATCCTAGCAATGTGGTCCCAGTAAGCGTGTGTGTGTGTGTGTGTGTGTGTGTGTGTGTGTGTGTGTGTGTGTTGATAGTATCTTGAAATTTGTTAACTGAATTACTTCTAGAGTTCATTAATAGGAACAAACTTGGGCCTGTTGTCATAGGGTCATTTTAGTAAGTCAGCTGCCTCAAACCATTACAGTAAAAATCAGGACCCTTCATCCTAAGAAAGTTCTGTAATCAGTTTTACTGCATATCTTCGCAATATTCTACCTTACTTGTACAATTACTGTGGTTACAAATGCTTTTAGTTAGATAATTATGGGCTTCTTTACTTTTGCTCATACTGAAGAATATTTTAGTTTTTCCGTAGAAGCTTTAATGCTTATTTGCAAGAATATAATAGATTATGGGTACTATTAGTTAGTTGAAGGTTGTCTTCCCAGGCAACAGGAAACACTGTTAATGACTCTTACTTTTAACACATCTGTTGATGCTTGTTCCTGTCATTGTGCTCTTTCGATTTCTCCTCCCACTAGAGAAGTTCTGATTCCTTATCCTCTTAATCATTGCTAAGACTTCAAACATAAAACCTTGGTAAATTATATTAAAGAGGAAAATGCTTCCATTTAAACGATTAAATTTAAATAATCCCATTATGTTTGTTAATTATACTGAATAACTTGGGAAAAATCACACAGGTAGGAAAAAATTACATTCAGTTCTGCTATAAGAAAACAAGTATATTACAAAATTCATGAATTTTGAATCATGAAATGAAGTAAAGAATCATAAGTCTTCTGGAGAAAATAGAGTTGGGAATAACACTTTAAATTTGAATCCTATATTCTAATACCAAGACAAAACCCGCTTAAATGGTGGAAAAGTTTTATATGTATAAATATTTTAGGAAATACGACATACCACAATACTGTACATTTCACCATGAAAGGATTCTGCTGTGTGCTTTTCAATGAGAGTCATTAGAAGAGCTACACCTTGGAGAAAATAAAAAAGTAAAAGATAAATTATCCAAAATCTAACAGTAAACTCTAATACTAGATGTGAATGAATATGGTTCTAAAAACACATAGCATGAGTGATTGAACCTGAGAACATGCACTTTTGTGCTTTCCCAAATAGTTCACCTCAGTCTGTCTAATCCTCTGATGTCATTTATTGCTGCTAACACAAATCAAAACAGGAAGTTCATGTCATGTTCAAATAACTCCCTGCTGAGAATTAACATTTTCAAAAGAAGAGTTAAAGCACGCTGACTACATTTTAGAGATGGGCATCTTAATTTTATCATCAGTAATTATAAGTATATTTTTGTGGGGAAAGGGCAAAGTCATTTATTATTATTATTATTATTATTATTATTATTATTATTATTATTAATCATTGCAATGGATAAAGGGCAGCATTTTTATTTTTCTATCCACTGATATGAAAAACTAACTTCTGCCTCTTTGTCTAAGAAGCTATCCTGATTCAGACATTATTTGACCTGATGTTTAAGTGTCTTTCTTTTGTCTGATCTCTTATCATCTGTCTCTGAAACATCTGCTCTCCCGCAGTCAGTACTAACAACGACAGAACTCTTCTAGCCCTTCTGACAAGTGAATGAACCCGTAGAACTTGTGCAAGTGTGAGATGCAAAATGCATTCAGCCTAGGCTGTTTCCTCTTGCACATTTTTTTCAGCCAGAGCAGAAATCCCCTGTGATGTGTTTCTACTCCGAGAGAAGCTAACAAATATTGGTAAGGAATGAACTTTGACAGACTTCAGTGCTTTGGCGCCCCTCGCATGGCTATGCTTTTCATATTCTGGAGCCAAACTCCACTGCACAGAGTTGAAACATAATAAGTTCTTTGAGCTTAAACTTCATAGTCTCTGTGGGATATTCAAGAAGGAGACCAATGGGGAGAAAGATAATATAGTCGTAGCTTTGAACTTTCCCTGGATTTTACTTGCTAGAAACCAAGGGAGAGTCATCTGATGCCTTATTATTGCTAGCTCTTTCTCCGTGCAGGGAAAAGTGCTCCACAGTCCATACGGATAAAAGTGAGAGGGAGTTCACACATGACAGAGAAGGTGGTCAGAATTTAGTGTGCGGAGGAAGTACAGTAAGGCTAAGATCTACTCCAAGCCTCAGCCTGGAGGCCACTTTCAATGGCAAAGTTTCCATTCTTTTGTGATTGACATCACATGCCCCTGCCTGGGTTTCTAACACTCCTTTCAGACTGTATCATATTTATCTGTCCCTACTTCCAAAGAAGAGGACAAACACATTTCTGTTATACCTTTCCTTAACCATGTTTGGTTCATGGTCTGGTGCATAATAGATAACTGGAAAAAAAAAAGCATTGAAACTTGAGCCTTTATAGAAAGGAAGAGAATGCAAACATGCAAATTCAGTACAGAGTAACATACCCAGGAAAGAGGAACCCAAGGAGGGCAAATTCTTTCCATGAACATTCTTCAACTCTTTGTTTTTGTGTTTCAATGTGTTGGGTAACCGAGCAAATGGAAACCATAGAGTCCATATAATCATGGAGTTTATTGCACAGCATACTACACAGAGGCATTATATAGTGTACAAAATTCAACACAGACATTTAATGGAAAGATACAAATGTATATTTGGAGTGCTGGTAATAGTACATCTGTAACAGAATAAACAATCTTCATGGGCAGGCGGCTTGGGTTATCCTTAAAGGAGCCAAAGTTGAGTGGCAAAGGAAGATTGGCATATGCATGAGCTATAGGAATTATGAATTTATCTCATGTTAATCTTGTTGTATTTGAAAGTTTAGCTTCTCACCACGTATGCCTGGAAACAAGGGAGCAAACCGTGAAATAGAGACGAGTGCTGTGGGTCAGGAAACAGTGACAGTCTGGTCATTCTTGGTAGAAGATGTGGAATTAGATCAACATTATCATTGCTGTAGCTCAGTGGAATAAACCTCAATGAATTATATTGTATATAGTTATTATATGAAATGCTGAATGTTTATAATGGTATGCATGCTTAAGTGTATAGAAGAAAATATCTTGATGTATATAATTTGCACTGAAATATATCAAAAATAAAAATACTAAGTAGAAGAATGGAAAGTGTGATAAATTGCAACAGAAATGTGATAAAAGCAAGTACACATACAGTGACATTATTAACAAAAGTTTGGTAAAAGAGTTATAGTTGCTCATAGTGTATTTCAAATTTCCTACATGCCTGAAGATGTTCATGATAAAATATTTCTAAGACTAAATGCTCACAAATGAAAACAAGAAAGAGACTTAATTAGCACAAAATACCCGCAACCTACAAGAGGTAGGTATGCCATTGTAGTATACCATAGGTATAATGTTTAGCTATGACTTTATGGGATTGATAACTGTTTTTAAATCAAGATGTATGATAGTCACATCAAAAAGCACATCAAAATCTGGCATCATTTCCCATCATTTAAGTCATCAAATTTCTTTGTTGGTGTATTACTTTGAGAAATACTCAAGAGTAAGGGCCGATGTGTTAGGCTAGGCCCTCAGCCTTCAAACACCCAACTATCTCAACCATCCAACCAGTACAGCAGAAGGAAGGGAACACTGGAGTCTACTAGTCTGATAGGCACCAGCAGATTTTATGTAAGAGATATTTTTAAGGTTTGTGGCTGACCAAAATGGCATGAAAGAAAGAGCTACTGTTTGTTTGAAAGTGAATGAAGTGTACCCAAGAGCCTTGGTGCATTCGGTAGGTTAGCTTCTATCCTGTCTGGAGTAAAAGACGTAAGCATCCTTGTGTGAAGACTTTTCCTGCATGGACTGTTATCCTCCCACCCAAGCATTCCACTGATAAATGAGTGCATCTCAGACATACATTAGAGATCTCCCTGTGTTTTCAATGAAAACATTTCCCTTTTGTTGATATTTATTCTCATTGACCCTTTTAGGTCATGAGACAGAGTTTCTTTATTAAATCAGTAAATCAAGGGTATTTAATTGTTTCTAGAACCTTCTGAATGGCTTTTCTTAGTCTAGTCCAGCCTTAAACAGAATTTTGACCAACCACTGTGAACTGTGATTTTCTAAGAAGGTAGGGGGTGGGAGATTATAAAAGGTTCTGTGTAAAGTCACTTGCTTATGGTCTTCAAAGCCCTGATTTTCTTGGTGTAGGCAAAATGCCAAAATCAATGTTTATAACTCACATTGGGAAATAATTTGGCATTTAGAGAGCTATAGGGTTATTCTACATTTTCTGATCTGAAAACCAAAAAAAAAAAAATTATAAAAGGGGGGACATGAGCTTTTTACAAGAGAATGTATTTTTATTCTTTTGGTTACAGGAAAATAAGGAGATGATTGCTGTCATTAGCTACTGTGCTCAGATCCCTGGTTCTGCAGGAACGATGAAGACAGACTTTCATAACGAGGGCAAGGGGTCTGAGTCTATGAGAACTGTCAGGATTCCTGTTAGGCTGGCATCGTTGCTAATTAAAACCCAGGACTCCACACCAGATTTGCTCAGGAAACACCAGTGCTGCTGGCAGAACTGACCTTGAAGGGCAGTCTCATTTCTGTACTAACTTCACTGATTTTGAGAACACTTGCCTTTGGAGCTATGCCGTAATTATTTCAATTCACTTCCTTTTCCTTGGTTTCCCTCTCTCTCTCTCTCTCTCTCTCTCTCTCTCTCTCTCTCTCCTCCTTGTGCTTAACATCATTATTACTTAATATGGGGCATTGAGAAATGAGGGGAGTTGTTCAGAAATCATGCCTGTGGCAAGTATCTCTAGACCCAGGATGCAGCCTCATTTATCATCATCATTATAACTAAGAGGCAATAGGTCAGGAATGTCTTACATCCCCTGTGTTTCAGCATTGTCTACTAAATTGGGGTTAATTAAAATGTCTCTTCTAAAAATGCAGTCTTTAATACACACACACACACACACACACACACACACACACACTGCACCCCCCAACAGACACTCGCATTTCTCCTCAAGTGGTTTTAAATGCAATAGATACAGACAAGTTATGATTTCACATTTGAGGTTAGAAGAGAAATTCTCGAGAATTCTTACTTAAGAGATGCAGATGTTTTACCTAAGTAAGAAAGCTGTACTCTACTTGAAGCAAGCACCTTTGGGTGACTCCAGCCCTATCCCCACATTGCTCTCTTGATAATTTAGGGACACGAATGTAGCTCTAGTTTGTTTTGCCCTTTTGAAGAATCTGCTCTGACAGTTCTGACCTTAGGACATAACTATATTGCTTGAGAAGTTTGTTTCAAGTACAGTTTTTTTTTTTCCCAGCCATGTTTCTGGAAATTTCTGCTCTGTGAGATACTGTGGGAACCAGAGGTCTTTCTTTTCAAGAGCCTTTGATGTGACTCCGGTGCCTGTATAGATGCATGTTGGAAACATCTGTCTATGAACCGTCGTATTGGGCAGTACCGGGATGAACCAGGGAGCGCTGCACTGACGGTGTGTTGGTGCTGAGCCTGGAGAGGAACACTGAAGCTGTGCAAGACAGAGTTACCCCTGGAGCAGTCGGGACACTGGGGGGTGGGAGGGTGAGTGCATGTGAAAAGGAAAAAAATGAAATGCAAATGTAAGAAAACTGGAAAGAAATGGCACCTTGTTCATAGCTCACAAATAAATGTCAGGAAGGATGAGAAGTGAGGAAAGTTATTTTCTCTGAAGACAACGGCTCCGGAGCTATTCTCCTCATTGACTTTGAATCATAAATATTAGGGAACACTAACATGGAGTTAGGACAAACATGACTTTGTCGACCTCACATGGTGTGGTAGTATTTAGGTTTTAGACTATATATTTATGTGTCTTTCCTTTTTTTTTTTTTTTTAGAAAATCAAAACTAAAACTGGATATTTTAATTATAATTTAACACACATTTTATTTTAAATTTGAATAAGTAAATATTCCCATGTACCCTGCAAAATAATATTAGGATACTCACTAAATGTTATCACACAATTAGTAATGTGATGTTACTATGAAGGCTGGAGCTCTGCAAACCTTTGTTCTTTTTTTAGAGCAATTTTTGGTCGTACCGCGATCGAGAATGTTCACAGATTCCAGAGCCACACCCTGCCCGGTGCATGCACTGTATGTCTCTAACCACTACACTCCTTCCTTGGAGCACAGATACATTAGTGCGGACTGCCACTGAAATATTTTGTTAAGTTATTTCTGGTATCATGTACACCTGTGGTTCATTGACAAAGGCACAATGTACGATGGCATCTCCCTTGTAGAACCACATACATCGCTAGTGCCAATGTTGAAACCCTCTCTCTTTTGCTTCCTCATCCATTCCTCTGTGATGCCCCCTCCATTCACTGATAATCTATACAGTTATACAGTCCAGCTTTTCCAGATAGTCATGTGTTTTGATTATGGAGCACGGCTCTTTCCGTAATAAGTATTTAAGTCTTGGTGTCTTTAAAAGGCTTTGAGAAGTCGTTTACCATTCAGGTCTCATTAGTTATCTGTACTTGATATCTTGGTTAAGAATGTGTGTATTTAATTATATGTGTCAAGGTTAAGAAATAGCAAGAGACAATGTACTGAAATCAGGGGAAGCGAGAAGCCAGCTAACCTCAGCTTGATCTTAACATGCTGACTGGACCTGGACTTCCAGAACCTCTTCGTTCCTCCTCCAATTCTTGTAAATATGCAAACACATTTTAAGCAGATATCTCATAGCCTGCTCAGAGGAAACTATCTCCTCTTTCCTTTTTGTCCAGTGAACTTGGAAAGTAAGAGCTTTGCATTTTTAACTTGCCAGATAACTGTCAATTTAAAATGAAAAAAAAAAAACCTATATTTCTTACATTTGAGTTCTTGAACTGGATTAGGAACATGAAAAGGTTACCAATCTAAAGGAGTATGGAGACAAAGAAAACGTGTGTGTGTGTGTGTGTGTGTGTGTGTGTGTGTGTGTGTGTGTGTGTGTTCACGTCCTATAGACCAGCTTGTGGTCTGAAACATTCCTGAACAAACCTAAATGTTCTGTTGTTTGCCTAAAAATAAACCACTAACTGTTACTTAAAGTCAAGATGTAGAATGTTTCAGCAAGTAGATATCAAATCCTAAGACAGTCTTTGAAAATGGTTTCAGTCGTGCCATCAGAATGCTACTTTAAAGCGGTACCTAATGAACTGGAAGGGGCCTTGATTATCAAATTAGCTTGCATTTGGTCTCCAGAGTAGTGAAAAGCTTGTTTGGGGTAGTTCTGCTTCCTCAAACTGCCCTCCTTAAACAAACAAAGCAAGGGGAGAAAGCTTTTAGATGTATAACATGAAGCCATTACAAGGAGCTGCTAGGCAGCCCATGAAAGGCAGGAGCAGTTTAGTGGGTTTCCAGTTAAGGATCTGGGTGGTGCTGTAAACAGAATGGTGGATAATAGACTCCCAGTGATGGCTGTCAGGAGACAGAAAACTGCAACAGCTTTGTGGGAAAGCAGAATGGCTGGGTTTTCCCACTTGACCTTTCCTCTGAATAGATGAGCTTAAGATCACAAAGAACTTTGCAAGGGTAAAAAAGTGATTTCCACAGCCCCTTTGGTGTCTGAAAGCCTTTTTAGAATCTGGCCATTTTAAGTTTGTTTCTCAGTATTCTCTACGGCCTCCCGTGAAATCCCTATTACCACTTTGTGAGTTTGTGTTAAAGGAAGACCTCGGCACATGACCGTCATAGGTCTAAGGCACTTGGAGGCTGAATGTTTATGAGGATGGTTTACTGAGCAGAGCCCCCGGTGTCCACACACTCTAGACTACTACTCCGATTAAAGTAGCTATTGAGCTGTTTCTACTCTTCTGGATTATGACATAATCTTATTTAAATAAGAAACTCAATCACCAGTGAAAGACAACCCATGAGTCAAAGACATCCACTGATCTGCACATGAAATGCTTGCAGATCAATGGCTGGTATTTTCAGAAAATTGGGCCCAACCAAAATGACTCATATGAAAAGATCTGGGAGGCGTAGTTAAGGGCCTGCTGAATACGGGCCAAGGTAATGAGGCTGTGGCCAACAACCAATTTCATATGAGCTGCACTTGTCGAATAATGATTTTTCTGCCTTGAGATGTATGAAATTAAACTGTACATTTTAAAAAGTTGTGCTCAGTTGGGAACAATCACACTTCTAGAAAATAATTATATATTTGAAACCATAGAGAGAAGACATTTTTTAAAACCCTGAAACAAAATTCATCAAAACAACAACAAAACATTTATAATGCAACTAGTCATATTAACTGGTGAGGCAAAAAAAAAATTGAATTTTCAAGAGTCCACAAAATGCATGCTTTTCAAATCATGCATCAGTATATATAGCAAATGCATTACAGAGATGAGAAATAATGAAGAAACCATTAAAAATTATCAGAAATAAATATTTAGTATATTCTATAGCTAAAATATATGAATTAAATGAAATTTCTAAAGTCTATGTTAATATCCATGAGACAGAATATCTGAATTACTTAAAGCTCTTAAAGCATGACATATTTAAAATCTGTAGAAGCATAAAATTAGCAAAACCTCATTCAATGGTAAAGGTGATATTGATTAATGTTCATAATATATATTGAATAAAGAATCTCTAGGTTAATATTTAATTTTCAAAGTTGAACATATGTATTAAAATAACTGCTAAGAAAATTTTAAGCTGTTGAAGTAACAGCATTTTTGTTTTTTATTACTCCTGGATTTTTCAAAACTTTGCATATTAGCCTTAATTACTTATGCAAAATGTGTGGATAGATAAAGTTAACAGAACTAATTTCTAGTAATTATATTTTTAAAGTCTCGTGAGTGACCTTTAGGCTGTCTCCTTCATTGGAAGAATTCATTCAGAACATTTACTGTGGTTCATATTTATCATGTAATGGAGTTCTTAATAGAAAGTGGGAGCCTAAATGCGTGACATCAAATATCCTCCTAAAACCTTAACATCTAGGATGCAGGACACAACATCAATTTACAACTTTAAACATTGAGAATATAATTAATAGAGTGACCATGGGTATAGAGTCCTATAACTTCAAGTTATACATTTTAAAACTTAATTCTCTCTCTCTCTCTCTCTCTCTCTCTCTCTCTCTCTCTCTCTCTCTCTCTCTCT
>BDUI01002583.1:64100-78320 GCA_002335545.1 Apodemus speciosus | reverse complement strand
TTTAGGTCACACCTAATGAAGCTTTTTGCAACAAACACCATTATAGAAACCTACAACCAGTGAAAATGCAGAGAACAACCATAGTACTACACAACCCCTATACCTAAGGTTCAGGAATCAACACTTAAGATGGAAAGACTACAGGAGCCAGAACCAAAAAATATGCTGTGAGATTCTATCTCATAGAAATAACACGGAAGCTTCTTCATCCACGATTCCACATCCAAATGACTGCCAAACGAAGACAATAACATTTTACAATACAAGAAATGTACTAACACAGGAGAGAAATCTCAAGAGATTCTACCCATAAATAAAAGCTATAGGTAACTAAGAACCTAAAATTTCTGTCCTGAAATTGTATGTGTGTGTGTATGTGTGTGTGTGTAAATGGGATGAGCAGGTTATATTTACATATTTAGTCATAATCATATCATATTTACATATTTAATCACATACAAACACATATTTTTATAAGTAAGAAAAAGACTAAAATTCAAACATCTGACAAATAAACCTAGAAACACTGAATGTGCATCATTTGTGTATGGCAGAAATGCAGGCATGATACCTACATTTGTGTTCTATACTATTTATTGGTATTCAGAAGTATTTTCTATTTGAATCAGAAAGTCTGTATCTGATGGTCAGCTTGTGGCACTACTTTGAGAGCCCACCAGGTAGAAGAAGATGATTAGGGCAGAGCTTTGCATACTAAAACCTGCCTCTTGGTCCATTTCAGTGATCTGCTTACTTGTCCAGCAGCAATGTAAAGTGTTGTACCTCACACACTGTGCAGAGCCCTCATCACCATGCATCCACTACAATGGACTAAAATTTTATGAAGCCATGMGCCTAAGTAAATCTTTCCTTCCTTAAGTTGCTTCTGTCAGTATTTTTGTCACAAAGACAAGAAAGGAGCTAACAACAGTAGGCATGTACTGTGTTGCCTTTCTTATCACYTAGACTGTCTTATGTTCATATGTTTCTCTCAACCTGGTTATATGCATCTTTAAGAGAGGCTGGAGTTTAGCATCCCCTATAGCTAGTTGGTAAATACATTAATAAGTCTTTTTAATGAGCATGACCTTTTGGATGTTTCTGAAAATCAGGTAGTTTTGGCTTAAAATCAAGTGAAATGCCATTGTGCTGACAAAATAATATAAAGATATAAATACACATATTTTCAACTGTGCTTTGAAACTGTGSCAAACTGGGTTTATAAATTATCTCATGTTCTTCATGATCTCACCAATGGACGTCATTCACTAGCCTACTTCACATCTAATTGAACCAAAAGTGGAATATTTTATCAATGGAATAGAGGAAGAGTTGATACAAATTACTCCTAAGCCTCTGCTTTGGGCATTTCACATCTGCATCCCCACAACATTCACCATGAAGTACAAAGGGTTCAATGAAAGGGTTCCAGAGAAGTCTAACATGGATCATGCAGTAGAATCTTCTTGAAGAAGCCTGGGGGAGGATACCCCTTAGGCACACGGTTTGAGCAAAACCAAAAATAGTTCCTGGGTTAGGGATTGAGATCTGAAGTCACTAACTCATAAAGGCTATGGGCACCACATCTGCTTGCATGATACCACCATGCTTCCTGCCATGAAAATAATGGATTAAATTTCTAATACTGTAAGTAAGCYTCAATTAAATACTTTCTTTTATAAGAGTTGCACTGGTTATGGTGTCTCTTCACAGCAACAGAACACTGAGACAACAGTATAACTGGCATATAAAGATCCCTATGAAGGAGTTCTGTTTTGAATGGAATATTCTTAGATATAAATCTTTCTTGAAAACCAGACACCTTGGAGAGCACACAATGATTTAGAATGAACTAACCTGCAAAGGTAGTATGATTTTTTTTTTACTATAAAGCAACTATATTTAATGAATAGGTAATTAAGACTATTTAATTCACTTAAAGAGCTCTACCTTTAAGGAAATATGTACTTCAGAAAGAAAACCAAATACTTTAATTAATTAATTCATTTAAAAAATCATATTACTTCTCTGAGATTTATCTTAGCATGAAAATCATTAAGAGACTTAAGCAAAAAGAGAAATTGAATGAAAACAACAAAAAGGTTTTAGCTATGCTACTGAAATTTTAGCTACATTATTGGAGTTTCAAAACAGACAATACTAAAATATGAAAGTTGTCAAAGAAACAGTATGAGAAGATAGGCTAGACTATAAACATGCTTTTCTGACATTAAAGGACCAGACATTTGTCAACAGAGTGAAGGAAAAATAGATCACACTAAAATTAGGAAAAATTAAAACACAAGAAATTCTGGAAATATGTGAACACTTATAGATACAGGAAAGAGAAAGAAGGGCAAGAAATGAAACAACAAGTTCCACAAAGAGAATCCAGGAACAAAGTGAAGCCAGACTTGTCAGAAATCACAGAGCAGGGAGCTCTTAATCAATACTAGAGGTTMTGCAGGGATAGCTGCTGTGTGCATTGTCACCTGACATTTTAAATGAACTTACATGTAAAAGGATATGATTTAAAATAAACAAAGTGAAGCACTTATATTGTAATACACTTAAGAATTATGCTGAAATTTGTTGGAATTAAAAACAGGGATTCCACAGATGTCCTTAGTAAGAACTGTATCACCAATACTTCAGTTAATGTCATATTAGAATAAACTTAAGAGTGAGTGGGAGGTGACAACACACAGTCCACAATTCTAGCTGGGGGAGGATAAATTAATGGAACAATTAGGAGGGGGAAACTCTGAGCATAGTCGTTATCAAATAACTCCTCTGAGAAGACCAGCTGCGTACATGGATGCAGCGGAGGTTACTGGAAGGAACTGTAGAGAGTGAGGAGTCAAGACAGGACATGGAACATTCCCACTCAGTACAGAAGAATGGACAAAATGGAGGTGAGACACTATCCAAGTTGCTTGGGTTTAAGAAGTTCTTTTGAAATACCCTCCAAGAAACTGAAGTCCTTTGTTTTTTCGGCAAAGAACTGAGAGCTTTGGATTTGCAGGGCACATGAGTGTCTCTCACTAGATATTCTTTACTTGCCCATTGCCTTAAACCTCTTTAGTTGTTTTTTTTTTTTTCCTTCACTGACATTTTTAAAACTAGTTTTGAAGCCAGAGGCTTCAYTTAATGGAAGTAAACAGGGAAATAACTTGTAGAGGTAGACCTTTCTTCCCATGGATTTATAAAAGACAATTTGAAGGAAGTAAGCCTTTTCAGGGTATTGACCATAGCTTGTATTTCTATATCTTGAGTAACTCATAGATTTATAATTAGTTTCTACTTAATAATCTGACACTGAATTCCAAAGATTAGTGGCAGATATAAGTATTTCTGTTGTGCTCGTTTTGGTAAAGTCCAGGGTTTGTCTTTCTATGAAGAGATATGTCTGGATACTGCTAAGTCATATTTAGAGGAAGAAAGAAATGCTTCTAAGAACTAAAAACATACATTTCACCATGATGAACTACAAAGTGAGCTCCTCAGTGTTTGCTAAACTCCTATCAGACACACTGGCCATGTAACTGGATGTCTTGGAGACAGGACTGCTTCTGTTTAGTCCACTCCATTTGGCTTCCAGTTAAACAGGGAAACAATATTTATTTCAATGACTAATGATTTAGCAAGCAGCATCAACTTGGGGTTTTTGGGGTCTAACAGAAAAGATTAGTGATACAAATATTTAAATTGAAAATTTATTTTTTAAAATGACTCCTATTTAGAAACCATTACCATTTGTTCTGTTTATTTGCTTCCATACTAAAATTAGTCTGTATTTATCCAACCTCTGAGCATCTAGTGGGTGTCAAGCAGAAGTCACACTGAAGTAAGACACCTTTCAGAATATGTTTTTAAGGCTTACAAAGTACTGATTTCATGACCAGATCATCTCAAAATTTCTAACAAGTGAGTTCAGGTTTTCTCTCATAATGCAATTTTCTACAACAAATGATGTCAAACATCTGAGTTGAAAAATGCCAGTTCCAATTTCTTGGTCCTAAAAAGAACGGATGAAAGTTAAGAAAATAAAATGTGGACAATGCTGGGGTGGGAAGGAGTACTGGGCAATAAAGTAAGTGCTCAAATCTCTTCCAGGTCTTCACACATATGCAAAGAAGGTTCCTGAAGATGATTACAGAAGATGAGGGAAAATGAGAGCAGAAACAGTGTCCACAAACTCTGTTTATATAATAGAGGATAAAGGAGTGTCTGTTCTGCCTGATGCTAATTATTGTCCCATGGGATTTCTGATAGAATGGGAATGCCAGCCTTCCAATTTCAATGGCCAACATCAGGACAAGTCTAGTGTTGGGGATAGATAATTCAAGTGGACAAAACTGAAAAGGATAGAACCAGCTTTTGGAAGTGTGGATGCTGAATTACTGACTTTAATGATAAGTCTGTAGAATACAAGACGGGTGACATAATGAAACTAAAATGAAGACATACCAAGACATGAAAGGAAAGGAGAGAACTGGGCAGCTTCGAACCCATATTGTCTTATCAGTATCCTGGCAACAATTGTTCTCAGAGAAACATGGCTATAGGAAGAACACTGTTTACACTGGCCATATTTATGTCCTCCCTATGAGTGCTGAGGCTGAAGCTTCCAACTCAATTCTTCTCCAGAGCTTTGGAACTTTCATGGTTTTGGGTCTATTTCTTGCCAGCGTAGGAGTGAAGATGTGTTGAAGATGACTATGTCGCTATGGAAAAGTGACTCTGAGAAGAGGAATTCAGCATTCTCAGCCAAGGCAAGAAGGCCATTAATTCATACCATAAAACAGAGGGCCAAATAACGCAAGAAGTGGCAATGCTCTGCTCAAAAACTTCTTGAAAGTGTAAACAGCAACCTTGGTTGTTACTGGTGACTGGCCGTTGGTCAGACTCTGACCAAGTTTCAGAATGGAAACAATCAAGCAGTAATGTCAATGTCCCTATGGGCTATGGACATGCATGTTAACCTTATTTCTACTCATCTATCTATAATGTGGAGTATAGCTATATCCTTGAAAAAACAACAGAGACAGATTTCAAAGCTATTCATATGCCTAATTAACAAAGAATGGAGTAAATATTTGAAGTGGTGGTGTGTCTGAACTCTACTGTGCTGAGGAGGCCCACCCTTAGGAGGAGCCTTTTTATAAATAATTCTGACTTTGTGTCCCATGGCCTCCCAAAGGTCCTCCAGAGCTGCCAATATACTCATAAAGCTTAAAAGCCCATAAACATGTGGTTTTCTTCCCAGAGTTATGTGCCCTGTTCTTATTATCACTGACAATGGAAGCCTGTGTTATAGAAGCCTAAGGTTGTGCTAGCACTCATATGTCATTAAAAAGAAAACAGAAAAATTACTTCTTGACCTTTAAACAGAAAGTTACACATACAAACCCAAAAAGATGGCAATGATGGAAATATTGTTTAAAGTGGTTGTGTCCTAGAAACTAATGACCACATTAAGAGCCACAAGACAGCTAAGCCCACATGATTGAACAAAGACAACTAGTGTCTGAGTTTTTATTTGATTTTCACTTTCTTCAGCATGAAGATGTTGTTGTACACACACACACACACACACACACACACACACACACACACAACACAGCCAGTTGAGCATAGAATATTCTAGACCTGAGAGCACATGCACACATGAATACTTTGACCAGGCTCCTCAATTTACAGTCACACACAGTTTCATGAAGCTGGARTCCCTTTCATTTTGATGCATACTACAATTAAGGTAAAAAAAATAACATGTTAGTCCTTACAAGTGACTCCTTCATCTGTAATTCTCCAGAAATAGAAGTCTCCATATTCCAAAGAGGGGTCTAACAGAGAAAGACAACATGGGCTAACCGTAGCAACTGTCCCCATATAACTGAATCTGTTTTTGCAGGAGAGGCTATAAGAAATAGATTTTAGATAATCAGCAGAGATAAATCTTAATCCATGAAAAGTGTATCAAAAGTGAAAGGGCTATCCTGGTATGTAGTGAACATCTTATCCCTGAAATCATTCACATAAAAGTCCATTTCTTGGGGCCCTATTAGGGTTCTCAGCACATCAATTCGTTGGCAACCAAAATGCTTCAAAAATTATAGACTATTCTCATTTTTAGAGACTTGCTTTCTCGAGCCCATCTTGAACCCGAGAATATACATTTTCTTCTCATAATTGAAAAATTAAGATAAAATATGGGAAATGTGAAAAAATATATAAGGAAAATAAAAACCATCTGAAATCTCACCAACTACCACATTTCAGGGACCACCCTTTCATATGTTATTGTACAACCATTTCAGCACTTGAATGGAACTGGGTGTCTTGTTCAACCATGTGTACACCCAGAACTAAACTCAGGTTGCCAGGCTTAGTGGCAAATTAGCCATCTTTTCATATTAGTGGCTTTTGGATTTGTTGTGTGTAGAAAACTTAATCATAGTATTTGGCCACATTTAAAATATGTCTATGACTTCTCTGTATTGAAATAAACCCTTTATTAAGTGGGTCTCTGAAGGGTTCATATCATTTCTTTAAAGACAGATTCTAGAGATAGGCTACCTGTACTAGCTTAAGGGCCTAATGGTCTGACCAGGTCTTGCTCATACAGATAGCATAGAGGTTATTTGTTTCTCAATTCAAAGTCCATATTTCCATTTTGCTTATGGCATCTTTAGTATCACTTAAGTATTTATTTATAAACAAAACTGTGTTTATATATCCTTTCAGGGATCTTTGACTTGCTTTTTCAATTGAGTCCTGTCACTGAGCTGTATTAACCTAAACAGAATATCTCCAAAGCTCTTTATTTTATGAAAGCAAATACAAAACACAGAAGACAGTCTGTCTTTCACAAAGGAATTCTTTGGAGTGATGTGTACTACCGTATTGTAAAGTAGGGACTATCAGGGTTAAACAAGAAGAGACATAACCTGAGAATAAGGGGAAACACACCTGTAAAATGTTAGTAAGGCTTGTAAGAACCCAGTTATTTTTCCCTACTCTCAGAACTATGAAGGAGTTACCCTCAAGAGGAAATGAAGGTTACTACAGCCACRTTCGTGAGGGATAGTCGAACTTCTTTATCCCAGCATGGTCTTCTGTCTTGCTAAATCCACAGTTGGTGAGCAGTGACATTCTTTTAGGATCAACACCCAGTACCCAGGATAAAGGGTGTTTACCTCAGAGGAGAAGTCTGATGTGAATTAAAACAAGCAAATGAAATCCCAGCTCTGGGCATTTTTTTTCCTTAGAGAAGCTTAGGAGGTAATACTTGCCAGATTTTCATCTCTGGTGAAAAACATGCAGGGCTTAATTGATTCCTGCAGAATTTCTTAAGCTGATGAAAGGGATATGTCTCTGAGAGATGTACTTGTTGGCTGTTTTGCATGCATGTGCATGCACACACAGGGAAAGAGACAATGCTGCCACGAGATCTTACTGCATGGCCAGACTACAGAACTTGCCAACTTACCAAACCAAGTGTGACTCATCAGTTTTCCAGACCCCTGTCCTTCAGGATAATTAAGACACATTTGGCCACCTCCTTAATTATCTGTCTAAGCCACCCTTGTGATCTGTTTACTTAACAAGTGCAATGAAATTGAAAATCAAGTCTCGTCTGTTAAAGTTATTTGGGGAACTGACTTTTCCCTTTTATGAAAAAAAGGAGGAGGAAGTAGTGATGACTTGATGATGAGCACTACACTAGGAGTASACATGGAGATGGTGCTGGAATGCCTGCTTCTAGTTCATGCATTCTACTTAATATCAATATCCTCTGTATATATTTAAATCTATGTGCTATACAAATGAATAGTCTATGTCTTTGTTCCTAATGATTGTTTAAATGACAGTCCCAGGTGTTCTAACTTTAGAATTCTTGGAAAAAAAGATTCTCACTCCATCTGGAAGAGTCCAAATTCCTCTCTTACCTCTTCTAGAAACATTAGCTAAGTGATCTGGAAATTAAAAAATATTATGCAGCTTGGTGTCACTCCAGTTCCAGAGGCTCAGCCTCAGTTAATGTGTCGCCCTCAACAGTATTCTCCCTTTTAAGCCCAACACTGCTATTTCCATAGGTCTCACATTGTTCTCAGAATCTATCCTGGTCTATATGCTGTAAGCCATTCATTTTGTTTGTTTTTATATGATATATATACAGTTACTTACTGCCTCAAATAAAATAAGGGCTCTCTCTTTTTCCTCTCAATCAAATCTTCCCAGTCTTTATGGTCAGTACTTGCTAACTCCTGCATTGGCAACTTTTTATGTTGGTTTACATATTGAATATATTGGTCCTTATCCATCAGCTGATAACATGGTCTGGTGTCTCAGTGGCAAAGTATGACAGTGTCTTATTTCCTTTCCCTGAAAGTACAAATTTCTCATTTTTCTTTTTTTCTTTCTATTAAAGCACCCCTCAATTTTATTTCTATCCCTAGCAGAGAAATCGGTGTTTATTAATAGCATGCATTTCTGGGGGCCCTTTCCTCATACTCAATCTCCCCATAGATACTAACTCCCTTGGCCTTATCATTCATGAGGTGGTTTCCTAGTTGTACCTAGAGCATCTTTACCCTCTCTCTATCTCTCTCACCTTCTCTCTTGGCCTCATTCTAGAGTACTATATATGCTTTAATTTCCTTAATATATTTATAAGCTGACTAAATTCAATTGTAAGATTTCAAGTATTGTCTATTTTTGCTTTCTTAATGTGTGATATTTGAAATGCATAATACTGAAGAAAGATAATATCTACAAAGAAATTTACCTTGCCCAGCTAATTTATTTCTCTGCATGTGATTAATGATACAGTTTGCCTAAGTATTCCAGGGTCACCGAGGATGACAAGTACTTTCCCTGCACTGACTTCTTACCATCATCCTTATTTTCCAAATCAACTACTGAATCTTTATTATTATTAAATTTATCCCTCTGCCACTACTTTGATTATTATTGAGTTGTGTGCTTCTCTTCTTCAAAACACCTTAAATAGTTAACATCATCCAATTAAGATCAGTTTCCTTAATGAAAGGATTAAACTAAACTAGACATATGTCCTTGTGACTTTACTGTTTGAATCCCCTCAGGACATCTGTTTTCTCCACTATCTTCTTTAGGAGGACAATACTTTAGGAAAGGTTAACATAATCCACCATGGTGGCATGTTCCCAATTTCAGTATTTCTTCCTTCAATGGATTTGATTGTAATACTTTAAGGTCCAGAGTATCCTTTAATTTTTAGTGAATAAATGTGCATATATGCATTCAAATGTATATTTGTCTCCTTTTTTTCCTTTAAAGACTTTGCTGTGAGTATTTTAATAACTAGATATGAACCTGGACTCTCTAAAGTATCTTTATGCTTAGAGTCAGCTGACAGTGTCATTGAAGAAGCTGCAGAGAAGTCTTAAGGAGTGGCCCAAAATGATGAGTTATAGTGAGGCAAACATTTGTTTTAAAGAACACTGATAATGATGAAAACTTTAACTTCCCCTCTACATCCCCAGTCACCTTTGGTTCCCATCATTCATTTTTGATTGTCTTCTCTCTCCAATCTTACTTCTACGACTACATTGTAAGATGCACTAGCTTTGTAAGTCAATGTAGCTGTCTTCCATTTCCCAAATAAAGTTTATAATTCTTATTGCTGATCTGTCATAAGTGTTTGACCTTCAAAAATAAACCATATCTATTTGCATAATATCCCCATTATTAAGCAAATGATTTTGTGTCTTCCCTGCCTCAGGAAATTTCCATGTGTCTTTCTTAATCCATGCAGGCACTTCTACCATACAGCTTCCTATCCACCTAACCAAATTGTGAAAAGTTCCAAGCTCCTAGTCATAGGATCAGTTTCTTGTAAGATCCTTATTACCCACCACCCCCCCATTAATTTAGGGCTTTGAGAATATACTAGCTGCAGTTGTAGGAAGCTGATAGTCAACTCTCCATGAAGCTAAGACTGAGGAACTGTCATCGGGATGATAAGATGATAAAAAGACAAGTTCAAACAAGACTTCAGAAGACCAAAGCTTTAGCCACTTAAAAAGACAAATAAAACTCCCACAAGAAAACCCAAACCATCTTTGGAAACTTTGGTCCTATAGGATGAATGTCATTGTCACTTAACTTCTGGGCTGCTGATTTGCCTGGCAGCATTCAGTACAAGGCACATACATCAGAATATAAGGCTGGAACTATCTAGTAAAGGAAACACATAGTACCGAAATATAAAGGAAGCTGGAAACTTCAAAAATCCCTCAATTTCAGTTGTATCTGTAATATAGAAGCTAAACTCTCATGTCTAACTTCCACTTTCCAAATACCCCATGTTCTCCTCATATAGCTGAGACTTTGTGTGTTCCTTTCACTCAGCCTGGAATATTCTGCCTGTTCTTAACCATTCTACAAGACAAAGTGGTATTCCTTCATTTTGAAATAGCAATAGGCTCTGAGATTCTAGTTTCCTTTCCCTTTGAACTTCACTCTGCTTTAGATGCATTACATCAGTGACCGTACTGTATGAGATGTATTTGACTTCCTTGTGATCTTTCTGACCACACCACATGCTCATTAAGTTCAGGAATGTATCCCTTTACCTAGTAGGCAACTTTCCAATAAATATTTATTGCAAGAATGAACAAACAAGTGAATAGACAGATGGTCCTTGATGCTGGAGAGGAGTCATCTTCCTTCCTCATACACAGTCTTCTTATATATCTGTCACTGAGCCACATTCCATTGTGGATAAAGATAATGAAGAGTTTCTTGTTGGACCATTCCTGTGCAAATCTTCAGTGCCATAACCGCACTGGTGACAAGATTTCTGTCTGCACATAGAGAAGTGGCATTTCAAAAACTAGAGATGGTTGAGGTTTGTGCTGTCACAGGCCTATGTGAATATATCTCAAAGTCACAAATTCCACTGTGTTCTTCCTGCTTGGGAGAATGGTGTCCAAAACTCCAAATAAACTTAAAAATCTTCAAGTAAAGAATGAGAACATATCCTGTATTTTAAAACACTACAACTCTCGGTTTCATACAGAAAATAGTACTGGGCATTTTAAGAGACAGTTTTAGTGAAAGTATATTATAAACTTTACAATAATGGTGAAAGGACTGGGGAATAGATATAAAAATAAAACACTAAGGAAGTTGGACACAACCACTAGAGCCAAAGTCAGTCACTACTTTACCACAGTAAAGTCTCCCGATGTTTCCCGCCACCGTGGAAAGTTTCAGCCTGCACTACCCTTGTCCCAGATAGTCAATCATAGAAATTACATATGAATTCTTAAACAGCACAATTCCTGAATTTGTCAATGTTCTTAGGATCATGATACCATGGAAGCTAACTAACTTCTAGGATAAGAGAGGGAAATGCCATCATTCCTTCTAAAGTAAGAGGGATCCTTCTTCAAGGAACCAGGGGTTAGAAAGCCAAAATGATACAAATACCCACTATCCACCAACGCTTTCCTTTATATGTCAATGGCTCCACCAAGAAGCTAGAGACACTTCCTGTTTACATTTTGGTGTGTGCCCCACATTATAAAAATAAGAAATAAGAAAATTTTGTTTTATACATATCTTTTTGTGAACTATATGATAGACTAGATATGTTTACTCTCATTTATTATTAAAATGTATGATATAAAATGGAAATTAAATATTTGTGTGACTAGGAATAGGGTATACGTGGCCATTGATATACTGAGTTCAGATCAGCAAGTGTTCCTCCTGGATTGACGGGCTGCTCAGGGTCAATAGTATGAGAAAACTTTAGCTACCGAGCTGTATTTTTAGTTTGGCTTAACTCTCATTCTAAATAATTTTCCTTGTTTTTAAGTTTAGGATATTTGCTACTGTCCCAAACTATTTTTGCTACATTGTTCTATTCATCTGAACTCTAATACATTATATATATGTATATATATCATATATATGTTAAAGATAGTGAAATACTTTTGTGCAGTATAAATTATTTTAGTTGTCCACAGATCCAGTGACTTATTACTCTTAGTTAGATTTTCTTACATTCATGGCACTGCACTAATCTTCTTCTTGTCAGGATAAGTCTATCTTATATACAGAACTCTGAGCGCTCAGTCATAAAGTGGTGAACCACCCTTATTCACCCCCTACCCCTTGTTCTCCATGGATTATACTCAGTCGCTTTGCTTTTTGAGTCATTTACCATGTCTTTCCCTTCTTTATCATTTCTCTGTAGTACTTTTCTGACATACACTAGACTGCTCTTTCTGATCTTTGATCATTACCAACACCACAATCCTTTGTTGCACAGCGAATATCATTTCCACATCAATTATTTTTCTAAGTATTTATTAAAGAAGCATACCATTCTGTCCCATTATGAGACCACAGAACTCTCCAACAGTAAGTTTTTGTATACTCCTACTGATCTTGATACACTGCTCTTTTCAATTTCCTTTTTGAACTAAAAGTATTTGAAGAATAACAATTTAGCTGTAAAATACTGATCCTTATCCAGGCTGTCATTTCTTTATGTGGAACAGCTTCCCTTCTCAGAGTTCTCTCAAGTACAATCTTCTCTCAAACCTTGAATCAGCTGCTCAGTGATGCAACCTTCTTCTTTGSATATGTATGTCACTGACAATTTACACCATGCAATTTATCACTTAAATGAAATATGTYCCTATTTTACAAATCTGTCTCAAATCATTTGGCTTCTTAGCTATAGTTTATGCTTCAAAAAGTTAAAGAGTATCCATTTGGAAATTCTTTTGGATACCCAATTTAGTACTGAGARAAAACTTTATGGATAATCAATAAATCTTGATTGGCTGAACTCTTGATTGGTTCTCAATTCTATGTAGAACTCATTTTTTTTTCTTCATGGGAATCTTAGATCTAGAATTTCATGTTAACTTGTCTTTTTGTTGACTTTAACATGCCTGCAAGGTCAGCYGATATGTTTCTTACATATTCTCTTCTTTTGCATTATACTCTGCAGACCAGAAAAAGAAAGTGACTCTGATTTTAGCAACCTCAACATTAAAGTGACAATTCCTGCCTATCCAACAATTCTATCAACTTGGCAGTTACTCAAATGTTTTTAGTCATGAACTCATTCCTGATAGTCACATCACAGAATGTTTGAAGTATCCAGATGCCCCTAGCATTCTGAATATCTGTTCTGGAATGCTCTTTGGAAGCTCTATTTCATGATTGCTGTTGCCCTTTCCCTAAAGCAGACCTGTCAACAGATATGAAGTTGATCAGGCCAGCCAAAGACCACTTGTGTCACACTCAGTCCTTTTGTCCTGGAAGTTATCTGCCTTTGGGGGAGGGGGAGAATCTTTCCTTTGCTGCAGTTTCTGCATCACCTAGAAATGAGATGTTTTGCCTGGTCACTATTGCTCTGCCGGTCTCTGACTTCTAGGAATTTGGAAGCTACAGAACAAAATATTGTGGGCAGAGCAGCTGTGATAACAGCAAAGAGTAAAATAAGTATCCAATCACTGGCATTCTAAGGGTATCCTATCTTTGCTAAACTGAAATTCCATGTTTCTTCAGAGAATTATTACATGTCAAATACCAGTATTTGAATCCACTCTTACTTTAATATAACTTTAAATGGTGGGTCTAAGCCTATACTTTTTAGTTTGTCTTAGTATTKTTTTTATGTTCTTACAAGTTTTTTTTAAAATTTTCTTGGAAATTCTAACATGTTAGATCATTTCCTCCAGTTTCTTTTTCTTACTTCAGATGCTCACTATACCTAATCTTGGTCTCTCTCTATTTTTCCTTTAATTRGTGTTATACACATACACATACACACATACATATATTTGTATTCATAATTTTACAGGGATTTCTAGGTAGAATTTTATAAACAAAGTAAACAACTTGAATCATCTGATGTTAGCTATTTAAATGTGTTGTCAAGGATGTTGTTAGAATCTCTTGAGAGTTACTAAGAGAGAAAAACTATGCCTTTGATTTTACTGATTGAAACATACTAATCATAAGAAGCCAAACTCACTGGAATTGGCATTAGTTAGATTTATAATTCTTACCCATAAATTTTAGTCATAATTACAAAATAGAGGGGAGGCAGCAGGCTGAGAAGGAAATTCGGGAGATGACACCCTTCACAATAGCCACAAACAATATAAAGTATCTTGGTGTGACTCTAACCAAACAAGTGAA
>BDUI01002581.1:57801-71699 GCA_002335545.1 Apodemus speciosus | reverse complement strand
TCGAGGCCAGCCTGGTCTACAGAGTAAGTTCCAGGACAGCCAGGACTACACAGAAACCCTGTCTCGAAAAACAAAAACAACAACAACAAAAAAGGAAGGTTGGCTGTGTTGGGCAGAGGTGGCACACACCTTTAATCCCAGCACTTGGGAAGCAGAGGCAGGTGGATTTCTGAGTTTGAGGCCAGCCTGGTCTAAAGAGTTAATTCCAGGACAATGAAGGCCACACAGAGAAATCCTGTCTCGAAGAAAAGAAAAGAAAAAAGAAAAGAAAGGAAAAGAGAAAAGAAAAGGAAGATTGGTTGTAGTGTGCTAGTAGCCACGGTCTAAGAAAAAAAGAACAAAAGGAAAGAAATTAGTGTGTTAGGGGATGAAATGGGGTGGGAGAGGGTGAGAAAGATTGGAAAAAACAACAACCTACAAAGGAACAAAGATCAGGTATAATTATGGGCACGCTAGACTTGGGAAAACCTAAGTATGTCACTGAGTTCAGCAGCAGTGACCTTGGGAACCTCTCAATCTGCTTCCTCATTTGTTAACTGAGAATGATAGTTCCATCGTAGTCCTGCTTTATGAGAGYATTCTGTGGCTATGTGGGAAAGAGACACGAGTTGGGGCTCCCGGATGAGGCAGYTCTGATATGCCCATGTCCCCACAGATGTCGGTATTGAAGCAGATGGTCCCTGCACAGCCCAAGAAGCGACTGGATCGCGGAGCACTCTCTATCTCCGCACCGCTGGGAGACTTCAGGCACACTTTGCACGTAGGACGCGGTGGCGACGCCTTCGGGGACACCTCATTCCTGAGTCGCCACGGGGGCGGTCCGCCTCCTGAGTCAGGAGCCCCGCCGGTCGTGGTCCCACATTCTGTCCCTCCACCTGCAGTCCCACAGCCCCCTGTGCCTGGTCTCCGAGTGCCTTCACCTGCGGACCCGCTGCTGTCTTTCCACCTGGACCTGGGCCCCTCTATGCTGGACGCGGTGTTAGGCGTCATGGACGCGGAGCGCGGCAAGACAGTGGCCACCAAGGCCGATGGGGATGCCCACCCTGGAATGCAGCACCCCAAGGCCCGCTGCTGCTCCAGTGCTGACCTCCAGCTGGACGACGTCATCGGTCTGTAGTGTCATGATTCCTGCAGCCCTTTCCCCAGCACTCCACTTTTGTACACACAAATGGCCAGGCTCGTGCCATGACTGTCTGTTCGCTTTCTGCGGAAAGGGCGCAGAAGCAGGACAGTGGTGGGGTGCCACCAACTAAAAGTCAAATCTGTCGTCAGTGATGTTCCTTTAAGAGTTTGAAGGTGTATTCATTTAATGCTGTTTCCGCACCTGACCTCTCCCACAGCCCTATTCATTCCTCGGACGTTGACCCGTCCTCACTGCCGCCTGGATGAAGTCCAGACCCCGTGGCAGCTGCTACGGGAAAAACTGGCCTGAAGAGTCACAGTCGCCTGGCTAGCCACTTCCCTGCAGGTGCTTTCGGACTGGGCGGTGCCGGTCCCTGGGAGCGGCTACAAAGGGAAGCGGTTGGCGACCCTTTGGAGCCTCGAAGGGTGTGGTTCCCGTGGGCAGGGCTTCAGGTCCCACCAACTGTGTGTCGCCCCGCCGGCGTCGGGGGTCTGCTGCATTACAAATCTGGGCACAAAGGTCAGCTTGAGCTCACAGATGTCCAGATATTTTATCATCCCAGAGGTGCAGGGCTGCCGGAGCAGAGGGTGAAGCAAGATTCTCAAAGGTTTTCAGGGGGGAAGAACTACTAGAATTAGTCTGAGTTTGGGATGGGGCTATCTTAGGTTCCTAGAGGGGTGAGACCAATTTAATCAGACCAGAGGAAGAGTAAGGTCTTTTAAGGATCCCAAAGGGGTGGGTGGTATATGTCAACCCTTAGGCTGGGGACAGAAGTAAAACCTGACCCCTACAACAAGGYACACGGAAAACCAAGGAACCGAGGTTGAGTCCCGGGTAAGACCAACGAGGGGCGGAGCATATGTAAAACAGCCAGGTGGGGTGGAGCCAAGGTAAAGGGGTGAGGCTCCCAGGAAGGACTGGAGCGGACTTTTGTAAATAACTCGATAGAGGCAGGCCCAGTAGTCACTTTACTCATTATGATGTAGGCATGTAAGGTAATCAGTGGTATGGGGGCTGGCTGCAGTCTTTAAGGATGGTTGGGGGCGGGGCCAGGACCGCTGAGCCTACCTCCTCTCCTCCCAACGAGGCGTCGTGTACTAGTAAATCAGACGGCGCCCTGCCAGGCTCCCCAGAGGTCTCGAGGGGCTTTCTAAGCCCTACCCCCACCCAGGCTGCGGAGTATGTGTAAATCGGATGCGGAGAAGTCTTGTGCTCCTAGGCTTGAGCCAGTGGTGAGGCACATGTCAAGTATTTGCGAAACTGTCTCGCTAAAGTCCCAAAAGGGAGGAGCACAAATAAAGTAGTTGGATGGAATGGGACGTGGCTCCCTGGATGGAGTTCCAGAGAGAAACTTGACACCCAGGTAAGTTGACTGGTTGGGTGGGGCCAGGCTCGCTAAGGCTCCCTGAGGGGCGGGGCATATGT
This sequence comes from Apodemus speciosus, assembly GCA_002335545.1. Lineage (NCBI taxonomy): Eukaryota > Metazoa > Chordata > Mammalia > Rodentia > Muridae > Apodemus > Apodemus speciosus. Next base: position 69,151 of record BDUI01002581.1, on the reverse strand, counting down.
AAATCATTTAGGCGGGGAAAGACGGGCTTCCCAGTGGCTTACAAGCCGGATACGGTCAGTAAACTGGGCTTGAGATTGGAGCGCCAGAGCCCGTGTTAANTAGGTTCCTAGAGGGGTGAGACCAATTTAATCAGACCAGAGGAAGAGTAAGGTCTTTTAAGGATCCCAAAGGGGTGGGTGGTATATGTCAACCCTTAGGCTGGGGACAGAAGTAAAACCTGACCCCTACAACAAGGYACACGGAAAACCAAGGAACCGAGGTTGAGTCCCGGGTAAGACCAACGAGGGGCGGAGCATATGTAAAACAGCCAGGTGGGGTGGAGCCAAGGTAAAGGGGTGAGGCTCCCAGGAAGGACTGGAGCGGACTTTTGTAAATAACTCGATAGAGGCAGGCCCAGTAGTCACTTTACTCATTATGATGTAGGCATGTAAGGTAATCAGTGGTATGGGGGCTGGCTGCAGTCTTTAAGGATGGTTGGGGGCGGGGCCAGGACCGCTGAGCCTACCTCCTCTCCTCCCAACGAGGCGTCGTGTACTAGTAAATCAGACGGCGCCCTGCCAGGCTCCCCAGAGGTCTCGAGGGGCTTTCTAAGCCCTACCCCCACCCAGGCTGCGGAGTATGTGTAAATCGGATGCGGAGAAGTCTTGTGCTCCTAGGCTTGAGCCAGTGGTGAGGCACATGTCAAGTATTTGCGAAACTGTCTCGCTAAAGTCCCAAAAGGGAGGAGCACAAATAAAGTAGTTGGATGGAATGGGACGTGGCTCCCTGGATGGAGTTCCAGAGAGAAACTTGACACCCAGGTAAGTTGACTGGTTGGGTGGGGCCAGGCTCGCTAAGGCTCCCTGAGGGGCGGGGCATATGTAAATCATTTAGGCGGGGAAAGACGGGCTTCCCAGTGGCTTACAAGCCGGATACGGTCAGTAAACTGGGCTTGAGATTGGAGCGCCAGAGCCCGTGTTAARTTCTGACGCCCCGCCTGGTCCTTTGGCCTTCTTCCACCTAAAGCGGGCGAGGCTCCCGGCGTCACAGTGGGTGATCAACGCTGCGGGCTGGGATCGCTTAGCGCGTGGGGGGCCATGGAGGCCTCAGCCGATTCCTCTGAGGCCCCCGCAGCCTGCCGCTTCTTCCTAGAGGGCCGCTGTCGCTTCGGTGCGCGCTGCCGTCAGCCACATCCCGGGGCCCCGGCGCCGGCCCCCGAGGTTGCGCAGCCGGAGGCTGAGTCCAACAAGCCGGAAGCCGGGTCTAAGAAGCCGGCTCTGCGTACTGCTGCTGACGTCATCCGACGCATCCGCTGGGACCCGCGCCTGGACCCCGCTGACTTTTCGGTGGGCTACACCGACCGCTTCCTGGGAGTGCAGGAAGAGCCATTCTGCGCCTTCTGCTGGGACGAGCCGCTGGCAGCGCTCGGACCCGGCGTGTTGGCAGTGCCGCAGCACCGCATACGCTACTTCCGCTTCCGCGGCCGCCTGGTGTGGGACCGTGCCTCGCGTACTGACCTTATTTTTGGCTCGGGCTCTGTGGCTGGACGAGGACCCACTATCCTTGATGCGCTGGACGGCGGGGACGAGCATTGGACAGAGGCCACGCCAGAAGTTCCTGACACAGAGAAAACAGGGGTGGGTTTAGAGGGTCTGGATACCCAGGATATCCCCGAAGATGGGGGTGGAAACCCGACCAGAACAGAGCTTGATTCGGGCCTGGAGACCCACGAAGAGAGTGGGGCAATCGAAAAGACCAGAACTGGGCTTGATTACAGCCAGGAGACACCCAAAGTGGATGGGCCAACCAAAGAGACCGTCCTGAATGGGACCACCGAGTTAGAAACACCAGACCCAAGCATGGACTTCCCAGGAGTGAAGGAGGGCTTGGACTCAGTAGAGGTGCCCAGAGCTACTGGGCTTCCACAGTGGCCAGCGCAGGCCATTGAAACCAAAGGGCTTTCTGCTGCAGAGATGGAAAGTGTGTGGGATCCAGGCGCTTGGCCTGGCGACACAAGGGCCCCTCGTCAGCCGCGGCCTACTCATTTTGTGGCACTGATGGTGACAGAGCCTGGGCTTAGGGCGGAGGTGGTCAAGGCCCAAGAGCATCTGGTCCGCATTGCCCCTTCTTGTGTGGAGTTCCTGGTACCAGCACAGGCCCTGCACCTCACAGTGGTGTTGCTAAGGCTGACAGGCCCTGGGGAGGAGGCTGCAGCAGTTAGAGCTCTTCGGAGAGCCATCTTGAAGCCAGGACTTGAGGTACCCTCCCAGCTCCTGTTCCGGGACTTGGTTCTTCTGGGCCATCATGTGCTGTGCGCTGTGCCCTCCCCCACACTGGCAGGCATGGCCCAAACACTGAGTCAGAGGCTCGAGGCCGAAGGGCTTCGAGTGGTGCAGCTGCCGGAGCTCCAGCCACACCTCACCCTGGCTAAGGTCCCACATGGAACCCAGGTCTGCCTCCCCAGGCCTGAGTTCACCCTGAACCCGGAGCTAGGACGGCAGCCCCTAGGGGGACTCTGGCTGTGCTGCATGGGCAGAGCAGGGAAGAGCTATGTACCCCTGGCTGAAGTCCCCTTGACGTGACCCGAGGTTTCCTTGTCCAGATAAGAAACAGGCCAAGCAGAAACAGGTTCTCGCTCTCTCTCTCTCTCTTTAATTTGGTTTCAAGCTTCCAAAATGTACTGTACTCAATGCTCAAGGAGAATGAAGGAGGGGGGGAGGGGGGAGGGGAGGCAGGGAGGCATCTGGAAAGAAAGCAGCCTGACAGTCCAGCTGTTCGCAACCTCATAGCACATCCTCCAGTTACATGGCAGAAGGGGGAGGGGGTCAAAAAGAAAAGGGGAGAAGGAAGAAAAGTAACTTAAACACACACACAGAGAAAAGAGAAGGAAACATGACGTGAGCTGGTGACCCATGAAGGCAGAGGGGAGGAAAGAAGGGAGGGTAACCATTTTACCTGTGTTGAACCAGGGAGTGGGAAGGGAAGAGGAAGAGGAGGGAGGGAAAGAAAAAAAAATCAGAAGAAACATTGGGGCAGAGGGAGGAAGGGACACGGAGACAACTTAATACAACTTGAGTAAGACGAGGCAGCCCTGCCGGCATGGTCCCGCGAAGGCCCTGGAGTCCTCAGTGCGGTGTGGCGCTGGTCTGGTTGTGTCGGTCGGTGGTGCTGGCTGGCGTTTCTGGGGTGAGGAGCTGAAGTGGGGGCATAGTCTTTAAGTGGCTTCCCTCACCCCAAACACTGAGGCCCCAATGGCTGGGCGGCAAGAGTCTCTGCAGAGGCAGACGAGGCAATGGGTGTGGCTGGTTGGTGCCCCGCTGCAGGCGAGTGGAGTGCGGGCTGGACAGCCTGTCTTCCTTCTGCCGGCCCCCCAGCATGGGATGGGCCAGCACGCAGTCAGGTGCTGGAGTACGAGCTCGAGAGAGAGAGAGAAAAAACACTGAGACAGCATTAGTGGAGGTGAGAGATGGAGACAACCTGTCGCCCCCACCCACCCCACCCGCTCCACTCTATACTCCCAATTATCCCCTCTGAGACAAAAAATAAAAACGTAGAAAAATCTCTGTACAGGTCCCCGGTGGGAAACGGGGTAGGGATGCTGGCTCTTTCTGGAGCCTACTCCCCACAAATTTTTACAACCCATGTCCATGGCTCAAAAACAAAATTTGAAAAGGCGGTGCTGGGCCACGGCCCTGCCCCTGCCCGTGCTCGATGGGTGCTCAGAAGGCTGGCAGCTGCGCCAGGCTGAGGCGGCAGTCCACGCTGGAGTTGTCCGGGCCCGTGTAGGACAGGCCCAAGGGCTCTAGGAAGGCCCGGCAGGCGGCCTCGCCCTCGAAGGCCAACTCGGCCTGCAGGTAGGAGACGGGCAGCGCAGGGCGGAAGCTATGGGAGACAAGAGGAGAGAGTGATGAGGCAAGCAGACAAGGGAGGCCCAAGAGCAGGAGCAGTGCTCCCCATCTGGGCTTGCATTTTCCTCAGCAAGGAACCTGCTGGCTTCTGCAGCCCCTCCCAACCTCCCCATTTCAGGGGCTTGGGGGGGGGCAAGGGATGGGGTTGGTAGCCCCAGTGCCCAGCTGTGCCCCCCCCTCGCCCACACTTACCTGTTCAGGAAGGAGGGGGCAGGAGGGAAAGGGCTCAGCTTGGCTCCTCTGCTGACTGAGGAGCTGGAGCCAGACAGAGTAAGTGGTACATGGGCTCAGAGGGTGGGGACGATGGTGCCCCTCCCCCCAGGGTGTCTGCAGAGTGTTAAACTCTGCTACCAAAAAAGCCCCAATAGTGCATATGTTCTGATAATTGTGAGGACCCTCTCCTGAAGGTCACCAAGCATCTGGAAGGCAGGCATCCTGTGGCCCTGGGACAGGGCAGCCTGCCTCAGGTTGCGTATGGCAGGCTGAAATCTGAGGCATGTGTCTGCCGTGCTAAGTTCATAGGAAAGACGCTGTGAGAATGAGGTGAACACAGGCTTACCGAATGACAAAAGTCTGAGTAGCCTGATGCCCATTCATTTCAGCTAGTCAGATATGGAGTTACAGCCCCTCTTGAGCTGACAAAATTCTAGAACAAGTTTCTTGACCCATAAGTTCAAGTCCCATTATAACGGAACCAAAAGGAGAACACGCTGCTGCCTAGCCTGACACTCGAGGCCCCTGTGAGCACTGGCAGAGCTCGACCAGGGTTTTCAACCTTGGCAGGCCTGGCACACACTGCTGTGGGGCCTTTCGCTGTACAGCATCCCTGGTCTCTACCCACAAGCAAAATACCCGGGGAGGCAGCTGTGGTGGTGCTGGGGATCTGTCTCCTCACGTGGGCAGGGCACGCATGGTCTGCTGCCTTGCACACCACCCTCGGTGCCACGGGTTCCCAGTCCAAGATTTCTGAGTCAAAAATGGGATGGCACAAGGTCTCATCTCAAGAGACCGCTAGCAAGAGGAGCCAAGTCCCCCTTTCTAACGCCAGGAAGAGCAGCACGGAGCTGCAGACAAAGGCCCTGAAAGGGGAACGATAAACCAGGTTCCAAACTGCTATCAACAGAAGAGGTGTACAGGGAAGGACAGGACATGACACCAGGAGCAGTGAGGTCACAACAGTGGGAGAAAACCTGGAACTGAAGGTGGCCCAGGAGGAAAGCAATGAGGGCCAGGGGTGTGAACAGGGGACTGGGAGGGGACTTCAGCAGAGTAGCTGAAGGCTGACCAGGATGTGGAGGGGACGTGGCAGAGCCACAGCACAGAGGCAGCAGAGTGCAGTGCCACATACGTTTTGATCATGGCCTTGAGGGCGGCCTTGCGCTCCCGGTCTGCAAACTTGTCCACAAGGTAACCAGACATGCAGGGTGCATGGCAGTACAGCCTGAAGAAGCGGTGGTAGTTGCCCAGGGCCCAGGCTGCCCTCAGTGCCAGTGCGTGGGACACGCAGGGATCCGCCTTCATCTCCCTCGTGAGGTATGCCAGTTCCGTAGTGATGTCTGCACAGGAGGTAATTAGGTGACAAGGGTGCCACCTTGGGCAYAGCACCCTCCATCTTGGGGATGGGCCTCTCACCTCCGGAGTTCTTGGTGAAGATGTAGTAGAGGATTCGGTATGCAGTAAATTCACCCACGTTGCCTGCTAAGTTTTCCGCGTATAGTGACTTAAGCTGTGTCTGGCACTGGTTGAATTCTTCATGGTCACCCTGAGGGTAGGGCATGGAGGGAGGGTGAGGCACAGGCAAGTACAAGTGATTTCAGGAAAGGAATGAGGAAACTCCTGAGCCCCTACCTTCTCCAAGGCTATGCGGGCATGGGTCTCATACACCTCCACAGTGAACTCCGTCCGGATGCCTTGCACCTGGGCAGGAGAAAAGAATAGTCAGGGAGAGCAGGGCAAGATGGCTGACAGCAGAACCCTCTCAGCATCCACCTTACTGTCAGGTCCTGCCGAATGGACTTCATCTGCTCACAGGCAAAGGCGTAGTCCTGCTTCTCCTTCCAGTGCGACTTGACCATGCACAGAGACTTCTTCAAAACCTGCAAGGAACAGAATCAAAGCTGAATGGAGGACAGCTGACAGGCCAAAGCCACTGTGTCCCCACTCACAAAGCCAGGATCAGTGACTCACCGCCACTATGAACAAACAAAATCCAGGCACTGTACAGCAGGTGTGAGTGCCACACAATGCCGTGCCATCCTGGTGCAGAACACCAGCCCGCTTCCCAGGTCCACCTTGCTCTAGGGTCCCACACTTAAGTCTCCTTAACGTTGTTGGTCATAAGGCAGGCTGTGCCCCAGGTGATTCTCTCATAGCCAGAGCTACCACCTCCTTCACCCGGAGTGTCCCATGTGCCCCTTATGTTAGCTCCCCGTCCTAATTCCAACACATTCTGGGGACACACACTGCCTGGGACTTACAGCCACAGGTCGCACAGTTGATGGGTCYGGGGCGCAGGTGAGCCGCAGATAGTGCTTTGTAATGTCAGGACAGGTGCCCACAATCTGCAGCTCCTGCCAGTCAGGGTCAGCGCCACTGCTTTCCAGGTTACTCATCTGCAGCACCAAAGGCTCGAGGCGCAGGCGGCGTGAGTGCCCGTGCTGGAAGCGGGCTGCTCTCTTCTGCTTCTTAAGCTCACGCTCTGGGTCCTCACACTCCAGTGCCGCCATCTTCTTGCGGCTGCGTTTGGAGGGAGCGAGGTCATGTCTGGGGAGAGAGGGTAAAGACCAAAGTCAACGTCTTCAGCCCCTCTGAAGACCATCAACCCCGCCTGTGAGACCCAAGGCCACCCGCCTGCGCCGGGAAGAACTCCCTCCCAAGGCGCCTCACCTCTTTCCACGCTGCGCCCTGCCTCGACCTCGATCCATGTGGGCCCCGCGACCACCCCGACCCTTGGGGGGTGGGTTCCTGCGGCCTACAGGGTGGCACTCATTCCCTGAGTAGGAGCTGTCAGAGTCTGAGTGGGAGTCACTGCACAAGGAAGAAGGAAAGTCGGGCCTGTAGCACGAGGCTCAGGCTCTAAGCGGCCCCTCCCAGCTGCCTTCCAGCCCAGCCTGCACACCTTCTCCGGAAGTGTCGGGTAGGAGACCTGGATGAGGAGCGGGAGCGGGAATCCGTGCTGGAGGAAGAGCTGTTATCCTTCATGAAGACGTTGCGGTTGCCGAACTTGGCGAAGCTGCTACCCCGAGCTCGGCCAGCACCCCCAGCCCCAGGTGTCCCTCGCTGGGATTGGGCACCCCCGCCCCTGGTCACAGAGCCTGCCCCCCTGGAAGGGTGAAGGCTGCTAGGGGCCTCCCACCGCTTCTTCTTGGGGCTCTCAGCCACAGGCTCCCTGGTCAGCCTGAGGATATAGCAGGGCAGGGCATTACCAACCAGCCACCAACCTCAAGTTCTGCAGACCCTACCCCATGGCCCAGGGCCATAAAACCTCAGAAAGGAGAGGCACTTACCCCGGCAACTCAGCCATTGTGGTGCAGGAAAGGGACCAAGCCCAAGATTGTCTGTGTCGGGGGATGCTCTTAGCCATCAAGCCACCCACACCTCCCCAGCAACCCCTCCCRCTTCCTAAAACCCACCCCTCATCACTCCTGGGCCTCGCACCCACCCCATGGYGACGAGATAGAAGTGTCAGCTTTTGGGACCATTTGTCTCTGAAGCTGCTAGTTTTGATGTCCATGTCCCCAGCCCATACCCAGCACCCCTACTGTTTCAGTGTCACTCAGACTGACCCAGGCAGAGGCTCTCGGCTCCAGTCGATGGTGTAGGCAGAGCCATCCTGGAGCCGGGCCTGCAGCACCTCCTTGAGCAGTTTCTCTGTCCGGTCCTTGTCCTCTTCTGACTCGCAGGCGGTGAAGCACCTTTCCACATATTCCTTCATATCCTGAGGCCAATCATCCGGCTTCCCAGACARGTTTCCGCGGCCAGAAGGCCCACTGTGTGTGGAGGGGTAGATGAGGGCACTCAGGGGGGAGGACCCCACCTGTCAGCAGAGCTTTCTCTGTGATCTGAGAAGGTAGACTCGCACTGTACATTCTACACTCCCTTTACCTCCGGAAGCACTCAAGAGWGGTGCCTAAAGCGGGGCCCTGAAGCACAAAGGATGTGTGCTGCACTGGCTGGTTTTGTGTCAACTTGACACAGGCTGGAGTTACCACAGAGAAAGGAGCTTCGGCTGAGGAAGTGCCTCCATGAGATCCAGCCGTGGGGCATTTGCTCAATTAGTGGTCAAGGGCGGAAAGCCCATCATGGGCTGTATCTGTAGTCCTGGGCTCTATCTATAAGAAAGCAAGCTGAGCCAGCCAAGGGAAGCAAGCCAGTAAGGAACATTCCTCCATGGCCAACACCAGCTCCTGCTTCCTGACCTGCTTGAGCTCCAGTCCTGACTTCCTTTAGTGAGGAACAGCAGCGTGGAAGTGTAAGCTTAATAAAAACCCTTTCCTCCACAACTTGCTTCTTGGTCATGATGTTTGTGCAGGAATAGAAGCGCTAAGACAGGTAGGCAGGGTCAAGGATGACAGTCACCTGTGGTTCTGAGCTTTCTCGGAGTTGGGCTGGGGACCAAAGCTGTTGTGCTGACCCTCTGAACTGGAGCTGAAGTTCTGGTTGGTGACTGCAAAGGGCCGCTTCTGGATGTTAAATTTTAGACCTCCAGTCCCAGGGGCTGCTGTGGGAGGGTAGCAGAGACAGGAATCAGGCCCTTCCCCAGACATTCAGACAGGCCAAGCTCTGGAGCAAGCCCCTGACATGAGCATCCCTAGTCTAGACCAGTCTTCCCCTAGACTAGGGCACACCACAGCCCCCAAAGGCCAGCAACCCTGTGTGGCTCAGAGCCAAGCTCCACCCGACTCCCCGACGGGTCTGCTAACTCACGTTTCATGCGGGTCCACAACTGCTGCCCCTTCTTAGGTTTGGCAGGCTCGCTGTAGCCGTGTGGCCCATAGGCCTGCCCTGTCGGAGCCCCCGCCTGACTGTGCTGAGTGGTTGGGGCTGTTCCGGGCTGAGGGCCGTTGCTTAGACTGTGCGTCCCATGCTGTGGGTTTGAGGGCTGAGGGGGCTGGGCCGCAGGGAGCTGCTGAGGGGACGCCTGGTAGGCCATGCTCTCATCCATGCCAGGGACTGGAGGCTGCAGGAAGAAGCAGAGGCTGAAAGAAGCGACAGCATCCTGGTGCTGAGTCACGTGGTATTCAGTCTTTACAGCCATCTTCCTCAGCACTCGGTGCTACAATCTTTTGTGGATTGCCATTGTGTGTGCTCAGTGACTCCCTRGAGTGTCTTTTTTCACTAGTAGTTCATTTCACAACTGAGAAGATTAAGCCTCAAGAGACCGAACAACTTTCCACAGCCCGGCTGTCAAGGAGCAGCCACCWACACCGGGGTGACTCTACTACACTGATGACCCAACTACTAACTAAGGTGGTACTCTTGAGCACATCAACACACATGACAACACACTGCCCGATCCCTATGACAAGACTCTTAAGAGCCACCAAGTTGTGAAAGTCACATGACTCCAGAGGTCCACAGAAGAGGGAAGGCATGGACTTGAGCCCATGTCAATGGACTTCCCATGTCCTAGCTCCTTCACTCCTCTAGGCTGCGCCAGTTGCAAAGGCAGCACGTTGGGTAGGTACAGGTGCATATGCATCATTTGCTCTGTGTGTGTGTGTGTGTGTGTGTGTGTTTGGGGGGGGGGGACTTTCTTCTGAATGCAGGTTGAGTGCACGTGCTGGAGGAAAAGAGACAAGACAGACTGCCAAACTACAAACTACTCCCACTATCTTCCTAATACTACAACCCGTGGCCTTGCCTCAAGCCCACCCTACTCTACCCTACTTTTAAAAGCTAAGCTTTTAGATTAGGAGCTGCTTGGCAAGAAAGAACAAAGAGGGAGGGAGGGGAGCAGCTTTGAAATCATGCAGACCATCGGTCCTCTCAAGACCCAGACTCTCTTCCAGCTGACCAGGAGCAGCCAGGCACAGCATTACCTGGTTCAGAGTCCCTTGGTGCTGGGGAGTCGCCGGCTGCTGGGCTGAAGCTGAGCCRTAGGAGCTGGCCATCCCATACTGGGACGGGGAGCCATAGCTCTGGTACATGCTCTGCCAAGGCACAGGGAGGCAGAGTTAGTGGAGACTGCTCACCGTGCCGGGCCTCCCCTGGAGCTGTGCACAACTCCAGAGCCTGTGGAYGCCCCGCCCTTACTTTTTCATTGCACAAATGCACTAATCATGTATTTAAAAAAAAATCATCAAAAAATCTCTTCATCTCACTTAYGATCATACCCAGAGTTCTTGCTAATAGGTAGTGAGAAATATTAAGAGGTAACACTTTTTTTTTTGTTTGTTTGTTTTTTCCAGATAGGGTTTCTCTGTGTAGCCCTGGCTGTCCTGGAACTCACTCTGTAGACCAGGCTGGCCTCGAACTCAGAATTCCGCCTGCCTCTGCCTCCCAGAGTGCTGGGACCAAAGGCGTGCCCCCCCCACACCCGGCAAGAGGTAACACTTTTAAATGCTATGGTAAAATGATAGGGGCAACAGCTCACCCCTTTAATCACAGGACTTGGGTGTGGGGCAGAGGCGGGTGGATTTCTGTGGAGTTTGAGTAAGCCTGATCTACACTGAGTTCCAGGCCAACCAGAACTACACAGTGAAACATTGTCTTAAAATCATTAACAACAACCCCCCAAAACAAACAAACAAACAAACAAACAAACAAACAAACAGAGCAAGCGAGTTGTGGTGGTGGTGGCATCTGGGCAGCTGAGGCAGCAGAGAAGGCTAATGTCAGCTTGGCCTATATGGAGAACCCTGACTCAAAAAGCTAATGTCCYGGGTCTGGAGGCCGTGGGAACGTCAGCGTCAACAGTGGATGGACCACAGTGGAAATGCCAGATCTTGTGAGGTCTTGGCAGGAATCTGGCGGTTTCGTCAGGGGCTGCTGTCTTCACCCCAACTAACCATCCGCCCACCCCGACAGGCTCCCGCCCCGCGGCCGGGTCCTCACCATGGGGTAGTAGTAGCTGTACGGGTAGGCATAGTTGTACTGCTGGTACCATTGGTAGTACTGCTGCTGCTGCTGCTGCAAGGCCGAGGCTTCCGCCTGAGAGACGTACTGTAGAGACAGGAGCGTCGTCAGCACACACAGGAGCCCATGGGCACCACAGTACCAAGGGCAGGCCTTCGCGGCAGAGTAACCGCAGGAAGGGAGCCGATCCGTACAGAAGACTAAACACGTTACAGATGGGGTGATCGTCCTGAAAATCACTCAGGCCCAGGCTGACCCAAAGAAGTTAACCTTTWCACTTCACCAGATTTAGTTAACAGGAAACAGTCTCCCTAAGGCCTCTCTCTGGTGGAAGGCAGCATGTTCCCATCCTTCTCTCTGCACGAGCCCCACCCAGCACGTTCCC
>BDUI01002581.1:12972-26228 GCA_002335545.1 Apodemus speciosus | reverse complement strand
TGGGGACAGGGAGCAGTTCACACTCACACCATGACAGATGGCACACTAGGTAGGGTTCAGGGTCTCACCTAGGACAGCACCCTGTTTATTTATTTATTTACTTATTTAGGGGAAGGCGTCTAGACTTGGTTTCAGGGGCCTTTTCTTTTTTTTAAGATTTATTTCACTTATTATTATATCTAAGTACACTGTAGCTGTCTTCTGCCGTACCAGAAGCAGGGCGTTTTTACAGATGGTTGTGAGCCACTATGTGGTTGCTGGGATTTGAACTCAGGACCTTTGGAAGAGCAGTCAGTGCTCTTAACCACTGAGCCATCTCTCCAACCCCCATACACATTGCCTTAAAAAAAAAAAGAGATGTCGTATATATGCAATGTGCATGTGCTCATATACATGTGTATGTGTGTTCCTGTACATGTATGCACATGTATGCTCGCTAAAGTGTGAGTGTGGCGGTCAGAGGACCCCAGTCTTCACCTTTCACCTTTCACCTTCCCAGAATACACTCTGTCCACCAGGGTAGCTCTCCTGTGAGCTCCTGGGGGGGGGGGGGTCCATTCTCTGGTCTCCATTCCCATCTTCCCATGCTGGGATTACAAATTTGAGCGTCACTGGTCCTCGTGCTTGTACAGGAAGCTCTTTACCCGCTGTGTCCTCTCCCCAGGCCCCATATCCTTTCTGGAGCACCACCGGGTTGGCCGCAGAACCTCTGCCACGCCTCTGGCCAGAAATTCCACAGCCAGCTCGCAGCATTGTTTCTCAAACGGCCCGAGCAAAGCTGTATCTTGACCTCTCAGTCAGCTGTCTTAACTCAGTGCTCACCCGGACCCCTTGCAGCAGTGTGGAGACACCCCCTCCCCCCCCCACTATGAATTCTGAAATTGATGTCACATAGAAAATATTAAATAGCAGAAGAATCTACAAGTCGGGAGTGAGAGAAACGTTCATCTGTACAAGGCAGGGCTCCGGCTTGAATAGATTATTCGATTAGCAAGCCCCATATTTATTTATTTCATTTCTGCGCTGGTGGAAGTCCCCTTAGATTAATGCCACGGCCTGGTGCACAGATGGCACCAGATACTTGAAAGTCATCTGAATATTAAGAATTTAAATCTTTAGCCTCAGTGATTTGAGCAGAAAGCCAATTATGGGGCTGAATTAGTTTTCAAATTAAACTGCAATTTAAGGCTTGTGAAATTAATCCTTTAAGGCGTGTGGCAGCGTGGTACACGGGTTCCAAGGAAGAGCGGAGCCTGGAGTCCTCCGTGCTCTCCCGCTACTTGCCAGTGCGTTCAGAAAGGAGGCACCGTCACCCTCCAGGTGAGAGGCAGGCCACATCGCTGAGCCCAGAGAAAAGATGGCTCATTTGGCTTGCCTGGCTCTGCTCACAGGGAAAAATCCAAGTCTTTCTTCAGTAAGGGGTGGGGGACTGCGGAGGCCTCCAGAGAAAGCTCTGGAAAATCTGCTTCCTTCTCAATCTCTGACTAGCACCCAGGCCAGCACGGGTGTGGCTCAGGTGGGTACTCCGTCCCCGGGCGTGGGGGTGGCTACGAGCCCTGCCATTGTACTGGCGGTCTGGCTTTGCAGTGGGGCAAATGCTCAGCAACGCTCCGGAAGAGTGCCCGGGAGATTAGTCATCTGTAGCCTCGGAGTGGGAGAAGGAAGGGTCAGCAGGGGGCGCTGGCCACCATCTTGCCATTCACAGCACGAGGAGGAGGCGTGGCCTCGCTGGCTCCAGTACCCACTAGAATGGCATTGAACTCAGAGCCCAGATCAGTCTTCTCTGGACTAAGACTAAGCGTCTTCAGCTCCAGCTTCCAAAAAAAAAAAAAAAAAAAAGAACCTAAGACCTGAAGAGGGGCTACAGCAGCCAGCCGTGTGCCAGGGAGGTCACCGCCAGATTCAGGCTGGATCTGAGCTCAGAGCCCAGCCTGGCCTCTGAAGCTACCCAGACCACCCAGGCACAGGAAGGTCACAGCCTCCTGTGCTCAGTCACTGCTGTCAGTATCAAGCCCTGCCCTGCCCCATCCTCCACGTCGTCCCCATAAACAATGGGTGGACCCCCACGCTCAGGTCCCCCACAGGACGGAAGAGCACCGCCTACTTTAAGAACAGGGGTCAGCTTTGCACACATTGCTAGTCAGGGCAAATCCAAGAAGGGAAGAGGAAAGTGACTCGCCAGTGGGGACTGAGGCCAGCAGAGTTTGGAGGGGTGTGGCCATGAGCCAAGAGCCCTTGGACCTGGAGACCACCTCCAGCAACTGAAAAGCTTCTGGGGGCTCAGGAGGAAGAGTGACCTATTCATTCATCCCGCAAYGGTGACTGTGACCCGGCAACGGTGGCTGTGACCCAGCAACAGTGGCTGTGAGCATAAACACTTGCSTGAGCCCCAGTCGGGAACACTTTGCCACAGTAATCCCAAAAGGCAACCACAGATCCCCTCCAGGAATGCCCTAGAAATCCAGCACTTTCTCCAATTCTGGAACCTTCCAAGTAACAGCTGGAGCCAAGGTTGCTGGGCCAGGACCATCATCTGAGCATCTCTAGGAACTTCCGTGTGGGAAGTTCCCAGGACTCAGTTTCTTCCCACCAAACCTGGAGGTTCCACGGCAGGGTCGGGGTGCCTCTCCAGGGCTGTGAGGACGGCTCGTCAGCCTGGACTCCTCAGCCCTTCGGTTCCCGCCCCAGGCCTTCTTGCTTTTGTGTCACTAGACAGAGTGCTTCTAACCATGTGACTTTGGGGGCCCAGTGAAAACACTCCAAATGAAAAGTTCCAGGACAAGGAAGGCATAGGCTAGTGCCAGGGATCCAGAGCCCTGTGGTCCACACTGGCTGACCATTGGCCCTGCCCCTACTCTAGAGGGGACAAAGCCTGGTGGACCCTTAGCAAGGACTGAGGGGGACTTCAGATGAGTGTGGGAGATCCTCTGAGTTCTCCCTCAAGGCTTCCTCCAGGATGTCTCACACACCCCAGCTGAGTGAGACACGGGCAGCCTCCCTTATAGGATCCAGGCACTGTGCTCAGCAATCAACCTGCAAAACTGCATGGGCTGGGAAAAAATGTGTCCTGTTTGTGGTCCTCCCCAGGCCACTGCCTATGGTCCTCCCAGGCCACTGCCTATGGTCCTCCCAGGTCACTGCCTATGATCCTCCCCAGGCCACTGCCTGTGGTCCTCCCAGGTCACTGCCTATGATCCTCCCCAGGCCACTGCCTGTGGTCCTCCCAGGCCACTGCCTATGGTCCTCCCCAGGCCTCTGCCTATGATCCTCCCCAGACTTCTGCCTATGGTCCTCCCCAGGCCACTGCCTGTGGTCCTCCCAGGTCACTGCCTGTGGTCCTCCCAGGTCACTGCCTATGGTCCTCCCCAGGCCTCTGCCTATGGTCCTCCCCAGGCCTCTGCCTATGGTCCTCCCCAGGCCTCTGCCTATGGTCCTCCCCAGGCCACCGACAGGAGCCACAACTCAGGACATGGCGTCCCAGCAGCTCAAGGCTGTGCATCTGTCTGTGGGATTCAAGGGTCCTGCAGAGCAATACATTTGCCCACTTCCCTGCTGAGACCAATAAATCCAACTCACTGAATGCTCTGTAACTCAGTTGTGCAGAACTCAGCGCGCTCCGCTGGGGAGGCAAGAAAACGCCATGCTGCGAGGGGTCGTGATGACATTCATACTCTGTCCCCGAGACCTGTGGTCTCCTGTCACTCTGGAGACAAGAGACAGCCCCGGGCAACCCAGCAGATAGCTCTTTTCTGAGTCCACCAAGGACATCTGTCTCTCTCACACACACACACACACACACACACACAACTCTACTCCCCAGAGTGGGGGCCATGATGTCTAAGGGGGGCTGGAGAGATACATCTTTGCAATGTTGGTGCAGCCAGCAACTGCTTCCAGGCTTCTGGACTTTGTGAGGTGCCTCTATGTGCCAGGGTACTGTGCAGTGTTTTACAAATGAAAACATATTTTCGAAGCCCTGTAGAAGGACAACCGAGGTTGTTTCTCCACACTCTTTTGTTGGGGGCAGATATGGATCTTTACAAATGAACTGTGCTCACAGCCTGGGCATGAGGCGATGCAGACCCAGCCCACCCTGTGATGAAAGGATGTCTCTGTGCCCTGCCCCCACAGCCACAGCCACCGCCGTCCTGTGTCCTGGCCCTCTCTGCTTTCTGCACGGCGCTGGGCATGAGCCCAGATGAGCACACTTCCCTTCCTGGCCTCCATGGCCACACTTGCCACAGTTTTTCATGGAACATGTGCAAAACTGTCCTGCACTCCTCACCGTCCCCCAGGGATGGCCATGAGCCCAGGTTACCACCATCCACCCACATCCTACGTATCAGGGTGCAAAGGAGTTAAAGCACCCACCAAGGGACGCGACGCGTGAGCAGTCAGACATAGAGAGAGAGGGGGGCCAAGAAGGGGAGAGTCGAAAAGGGCAGCCGCCTCACAGGCTTGAGGGATAAGCTGACACTCACAGGAGGCAAAAATGTTAGAGGCTGCCCAAGAGCCTGCCCCTCAGACCATCAGGCATCCTCGAGGGCCTGCTGCGTGGACAGTACAGAGGCCACTGGGGTGGAGAACGGCCCGTGGGCAACAGGAGGGAGGGACTCYGCAGCCAGGGCYGCTTTCCAGCCAGGGCCGCTTTCCCGGCCATCCCCTCCCCCTTCTCTCTGCACCTTTCAGAAAGAAAAACTAAACCTGCAGAGCCCCTGCTCTGCTCCAGGGCTGGGAATGTTCCTGGGCTGTTTCCATGGCAACCCATAACCATGGCCTGCTTCTTCCTTTTGGCTCAAAGTGTTCAAGCCTGGAGCATCCTCACCTCACCCGGAGGGCTGGCGTGAAAACAGCCAGGTCTCCTGATTTCCACACCATGGGTTAGGCTTTTGGAGCTCTTCTCTCTTCTCTGTAACTTCAGTTCCCACTCCCCACTCTGCTGGCTTCTTCCCTCCCTCCCTCCCTCCCTCTCCCTCTCCCTCTCCCTCTCCCTCTCCCTCTCCTCCTTCCCTCTCTCCTCTCTCCCTTCTCTCTCCCTTCCTCCTCTATCCTTTCTCTCTCCCTCCCTCCTTCCCTCCCTCTCTCCCCCTCTTCCTCCCTCCCTCCCTCTCTCTCTTCCTCTTTCTCCCTCCCTTCTTCCTTCCCTCTCCCTCCCTCCCTCTTTTTCTCCTTCCCCAACACACATTTTATCATCTAATGCCCAAGTGACACCCACTCACTTAGAAGAAAATCACCAGATCCTGCCTAGCCTGCCACACTCACTCCGCAGCTGCTACAGGTTGTGTGGTCATGTGTAGGTCTGTCTCTCTCCTTGCTTTTATACATTGTTACTCTAAAGCGCAGAGCTGACCTCCGTGAACCCAGCATAGAAGCCTCAAGTGTTCTCCCCAGACTTTGTCTTATTCAGCTCAGACCCACCCTAGTTTATATAGTAGCCAGATCCCTTTTGCAAACTTGCCCAATGAACTCCTTCCTCTGCCCTCCTGGATATGAACTTCATGACCTGAGGATATATTTTCCAACTAACGTTATATTTTGAGCTCACTGCAGATTCGTACCTGCGGACCCTCTCTGCTCCCCCAGCAAGGCAACTCCTCCCCAGAGCCTTGGCTTCTCTGCCAGGGAGGGTCCACATCCTCTCCTACCCCAGCTCCTCTCTTAGAAAGCCTCTTCTGCCTCCTCTGACGACCACATTTCCGTCAGTTTATTTTGATCTTACTGTGCAGCCTAGGCTGGCCTAGAACCTGGCCAATCTTGGACTTGTGGTGGTCCTCTATCCTCAACCTCCTGGGTGCTGAGATCCCAAGAGTGTCCCCCTGGGGATGGTGGCAGTCCGCCTTCCCACCCAGTTGACCTGTGTGTCTTCTCTTGAACATGGGCCTCCCTTATTCCTAGGAAACACTGTTCGTTCGCAGTTCCATATCTGCCTGTCTGTGGTGCTTCTCTCGGCATCAGTGAGAATGGGTTAACAGGTCTCTGGCTGACCTCATTCATAAAGCTGAGCTCAGGGCGTGACACCCGGCACGCCACAGTCAGTAAGTGTAGCACATTCATCTCATTCACACAATGGAGTAGTACTCAGTTGTAAAAAAGAGGRAGGTTCAGAAATTCTAAGCTCAGTGAACAAAGCCAGACACAAAAGGCCACAGATTATGTAACCTCGTTACATGAAGCACCCAGAATAGGCAAATCTCAGAAGCGGAAATCAGACCAGAGCCTGGGAAGCTGGAGGAAGGATAAGGAGGGGCTGGTGATGGGTGTGCTTTCTCTGCTTTCTCTCCGGAGTGAGGATTGCCTTCTCAGGTACACAGTGGAGATAGCTATTTTCAATTTCATGAGGATATCAAAACCTTGGGCTTGCCTTTTTTTTAAGGGAAAACTTTATGTACATGATTTATGTTTCTGTAACAGTATCTTTATGGAGTCCTCCATTTATACCCTCCAGCAGGACTTCACTCGGGACCATTTGGTCCTTAGGAAGCAGTCGAGCCTGAGGACTCCATCCCAGCCTCAGGCCCTGCAGCTCAGGRGTTGGCAGTCCTGACTCCGGGCAGGTCCTGCTGCCAGCTCCCACCGAGTAGTGAAAAAGCACTTGCCCATACAGGACCGCTCTGTCCTGTGCAGAGCAAGGAAAGGTTCAGAACAATGTTGGGGAACCCTCAGGTGCGAGCTGAAGAGCTACCTCAGACAATGGGCAGCTCCTGGACCACACTGTGCAGAGGAYGCTGCAGGCACAGGCCATTGYGTCATCRAGAGCCCTGGGTGTGTGACGGGGGCAGGTGTCTGCGGGTCAGACCATCCCCACCTGACCTGCTGTCTGTTCCAGGTACATACGTGATGACTGTCACAGCCAACGATGCAGATGACAGCACCACAGCCAACGGCATGGTGAGGTACAGGATTGTCACCCAGACACCCCAGAGCCCGTCCCAGAACATGTTCACCATCAACAGTGAAACAGGGGACATCGTGACCGTGGCAGCCGGCCTGGACCGAGAGGTGAGATGGGCCATGAGCCCCGAGGGAGCTCTTTGATCCAAAGGAACACAYGGTTAGGGGTCCCAGTGATGTTCAGTGCTTGGGCTGGAGGGAAACAGACCCAGAGCGGTACTCGCCTTGCTCGACGGTCAGGGTGAGTGAGCAGCTGACACCTGTGAGATCCCCCAGCAAGCCCGATGGTACCTGTAGCAGCACATCAGGAACTCAGAAAAGTGGGGGTGAACTCCCCGGTTCTCAGAGTCCWATCACCACTATACTCCAGGTCCGGGGTCCCTTGAAGCCCACCTCCTGAGCTGGACCACCACAAGTCAGTAGCTGCAAGCCCTCCCTGACATAACAGGCATATGAGGGTGGGTGTTCCTGCACACCAGGCCTGCCTGGACCATCAAGATGGTCACTTACCTGGGATATGTGTAAGAAAAGGTAGACCAGCCAGAAAGAGTAGAGCTGACCGCCTGTCCCTGTCCGGCCCACCTTCAGGGTCCTGGAAGACCTGACAGTCCCCAGCCAGCAGCATCAGGACAATGTTGTCTGCCGTCACCACAGACTGGCTTCCTGTGCACCCTGTGCACCCTGTGACCACAGAGGCTGGCCACACTGGRGCTTCTCTGTCTTGGTAGCCCAGGCTGTCCCCTTTGATAGTCAGCAGCTCCAGAAACTCCGCAGTCGCACTCTCCAGGTCTGCAGGGCCCTGACACAAGCCTGGGCTGCTCTGCCAGAAGTGGGGGCTCCTGTTGATCAGCCGCGGGAGTGAGCTGCAAGAAGGAAGCACGCTCCTCCCCAGGACTGCCCACACCTGAGGCCTTCAGTTCCCAACTTGGCTCTAAAACTCAGAGCTCTCTGGGAAATTCCAACTGTCCCCGGCTGTCTAAGCTTTAGAGCAGTGTACAAGGCAGAACATGGACAATGACTGTAGTTATGTGGCACGAGGGGAGGGGTGTCAGCCTTAAAGATATTGTGGGTTCTACTCAGCTGRGATGTGGCCTTCTCTAGCTGTGTGACCACAGCATGTGAGAGGGCATTGAGTCCCGCTGGACCTTCATCTGTGATGGAAGGCCAATGCTGGCCTTTGGGCTTTAAGGATCAGAGGGGTGCGTGTGTGCATGCATGCATGCATGTGTGTGCCCACGTCTTCATCTGAGTCTGTGTCTGTGTGTACTTGATGCAGACAGAGAGGCWTTAGRAGGTGTCCTCATGCTGTGTGCAACTGAGGGTGGGAGTTGGGGTGTGGGCCAAGCATGCTTTAGACATCCAACCTGTCCCAACACCTCTCCAAGGAGAAACTGAGCCCAGCATGGGCCAGCATGATGGAGCAGACCTCAACCTCAGTGCTTTCCTCTTCATCCTCCTCTTCCTCTTCTTCTTCCTCCTCTTCCTCCTCTTCCTTCTCCTCCTCTTCCTCTTCTTCCTTTCCCTCCTCCCTCCTCCTTTACCTCCTCTCCCTTCTCCTCTCCCTCCTCCTGTCCCTCCTCCTCTCCTTCCTCTTCTTTCTCCCTCCTCCTCTCCTCCTCCTCTTCCCCTCCTCTTCTGGAGCTGATCAGACACACCATGGTGACCTGCTTTCTCCTGTCTTCCTCAATTACTTCAATTGCTAATGTTCAAATCCAGCAAAATGCTCTTCTCTCCCCCGGTTTTCACCTCATTCTCCAGAAACRGAGCCRAGTTGCMGGAGAGGGAAGAGCRCACAGACAGCACTGGCTTCAGGCATGACTATSTTAATCCTTGAGGTTTGAAAGCCAGGGATAGAGACTGGGTTAAATTCCAAACAAAATGGCTGCATTTGGCATGCTGTCTTTAGCTAGGAGATCTGGCCTTCCTGTGTTCAGAGAGACAGGGATGATCACAACAGGACCAGTAAGGAAGGGCCACAGGGTTGGCACAGAGRCCCATCCAGGTACRGGGCCTAGAGAAGGAGAGCCCTGTGGACAACCCAGTAGACATTGTCACACAAAAGACAAAAGGGCTCCAATCTACTCATTTGGTGAGAGCCTCTGATGCCATCACCCAGAGAGTCAGGACCCAGCCAGTGGCTCCCAGTCCCCTACCGTCTTGCTCTCCACTAAATCAGGACAGCCTGAGTCTGAACCCTTGTTCCTGCAGAGCAGGGGTGCATGAGCCCAGGTGGACTGGAATAGACTCAGGTYTGAGCCTCTCCCAAGGAAGGCCTGTAATTCAGGGGTGCGGGGATACAGAGCATGCCCCCTTCTGAGAGTCGAGTGGCTACCGTATGCCCTGCACTGCAGCCCAGGCAATGAACAGACAGATTCAGGCCCTGACTTGGTGTGCTGTTCTAGGTGGGAATCAGTAAATGTAACTGGAGAATGGTGCATGGTGGGAAGGCTCAGAGATCTAGCAGGGCCCCTAGASAGACCCGTCTGTGTTACCCCTGCCAGTAACTGGTCTCCAGGGCCCAGGCACAGAAAGTCGCGTCTGTGACAGGCCCCAGTTGCAGTGAAAGCAAGACCACCTGGAGACACAAATGCCCATRCTCCTGGGCCCTCCCCTGACGGCACTGGTCCTCTCAAGTCTAGAACACCAGCATCTGTGTGTTCTTCCCATGGTTACTAGGGCCGCTGCCTTTGTGAGCTGGAGGCTGAACTGGTGCCCGCAACACCTTAGGAGCCACAGAAAGTCCTTCCATTTCATCACCATGAAACCCCAGTCTCTTCCCTTGGAGAAACTGCCTCTGTGTGCCCAGCACCATGTGCTCACTGGGCTGAGAGCTCAAAGTCTGGGTTCCATAGAGGGACCTGTCAATTGAACAGTGAAGATGCCATTTGCCGCCCAGTGAGGATGAGGAATCTGTCCAGGAGGAAGCGGGCTTTGTGCCCTTGGCAAGACCCTGGTATGTTGATGGGTCATGGCTGCTGGGGAGCTCAGTGATACCCAACCCTTCCTTCCTTATCTCGTCTACCCACTTCCTCCCACTCCTCCTCCCTTCTCTCTGTCCTCCTCATTCCTTCTTTCCATTGGAAAGGAGCTCCCTGGTGGTAGGAAGCCCCCAGAATGTTCTTTCTCAAGTTCTCAGATTCTCAGGTTCTCCGCCTCGCCTCACTGGTAAGTCTCGCGCCTCTGTGGGAGGGAGCTCTCATAGACATACTTTCCTGGTGCAGGTGTCTGCCCTGTGCTCTGAGGACTTTGCCCTTCAGGCTAGCTACCTGAAGATGCTTCCTGCTGGCATCTAGCAAAGGCCTCTGTGGTACACTGGCCTCACCTAGACACCTCACAGCACATTAGTTGACTGTCCCCTGGCATTTGTAAACTGGAGAAAGGAGTACTAGAACTGAGCACACAGGACCCAGCCAGCGCCAAGGCATTACCTCGCTCAAGAAGCTTTAGTCTATATGGAAGATCTTAGAGCGCCATTTCTCCATTACATCCACTACCTGCTCCAGCTGGCCATGAGCACGGCCGAATCTGAACTACCTCAAGGCTTCTCAGTGTCCCCTCTCCTGTCAGGAGCTCCTGTCCACCACCATGCAGCAGGCAGTGTTTGGGAGGGTACCGTGGACAGGTCCCCCTTGGCTCCACTTCCTGTTCCAGGCAGTGAGCTCTCCTTAGAAAGTGGGAAACTCCTGAGCATGATTGCCATGCGTCTAATTAGGAGAGCCCTATGAAGTGACGCTTCTGCATGATTAAATGTCAGGAGAGACTTGGACGAGGTACGAGGGGCTTGAGTGCCTCTCCGGTCCTGGCCCCACCTGCTAATCCCCCCCCCCTCATCTCACCACCTTCCCTAATTAGAATATTTATGGCCTAATAAGAAGATGAGCACCACTCCTGGCAGCTCCTGAAGGTGGGAACTGAGCTCGGAGGCAGCAGGGGGGTTGATTGCTGAGCTTCGTGATTAGTAGCGAGCTGTACAGTGCTCACACCTCCACTCTGACCCCCATGAGGCTGATTCCACTGCTGTGGGCTCCACCCAGTTCAGGTCCCACCACATGGTGACCATCAGCTGGTCCCCTTGCTCAGTCTCAAATTTCTCCCTGACATGATGGGCCAGGTTAATTATCCTGGGGATGGAAGCGATCCTGAGGAAAGCCGAACCAGCCCCTTCCTGTATTTATTTAAACTCCTGCCACACTCTTGTCAGATGGAAAGAGCTCTGTTTCCTCCAGCAAAAAAAGAAAGAGAGAAAGGAAGGAAGGAAGGAAGGAAGGAAGGAAGGAAGGAAGGAAGGAAGACAGGACAACCCACACAGAGCTACAAAGCTGTCAGCCTGGCCTCTGCTCTTCCAAATGTCTCCTGACTCAAGCGTGGGGTGCATGCGTGGAGTCACAGGCCCCTTACCTCCCAGGCCTCCTGGAGTGCAGCTCTCCGGGTTCCAGCAGCCCCATGCTATCAGACCTTTGCAGAAACAAGCCTTTTCTGTGGTAACAACTATCGATCTTTTTTCTTATCACAAAAGCTACTTCTCTTTGGTAGAAAAGAAGTCAGCCCMMAAAAAAGGAAATATCAGGCCTTCATCCCACAGCATGGTGGGAAAGGCATGTTCTGATGCAGGCTGTGGCCTTTCCTGAGCCTCATGTGCCTGCCTGTCCCCTGTGTCCCTGCAAATGGAAATCACCGGGGCACTGAGTAAGTTGTGCTGAGCTGAGAAGAGCCTTTTGGCTCTCCCTACACMCCAGGGACTGTCCTCTGCCTTCACAGACTCTCCTGTGCTCCTTCCCTGWTCTCTGTCCCTATCAGTGTCAACAGACATCAGAGGGACCATTTTAGCTGGCACCATGAAACTCCTAAGGCACAGACAGGACAGAGAACTTGAGGGTCCAGGAACAAGAAGGCTTCAGGCCTGGTCAGATCTATGCCACAGAGTCACCACCCACGGTTCTTTGTCCACTCACTCTGCCCTCCGCTGACACCACATGCAGAAGTCAACATACTAAGGAAAGATAGCTGTCCCTACGTATGGCCTCTTGTGAGCATGAACATCCCTCGAGGACACTCTGTAAACGTCTTGTCTTCAGCCAGATTGGTGATGATCACCACCTGAGCCCAGGCCAGTTTCTGTTCAGAGTGTGGACCATCACGACAGGCTGGGGTCCTCAGGGCNCCAGGCAG
Source organism: Apodemus speciosus (assembly GCA_002335545.1). Lineage (NCBI taxonomy): Eukaryota > Metazoa > Chordata > Mammalia > Rodentia > Muridae > Apodemus > Apodemus speciosus. Next base: position 14,168 of record BDUI01002581.1, on the reverse strand, counting down.
CTAGGATGAGGGTCTTAAAGCCCACGCCCACAGGGGCACACCTACTCCAACAAGGCCACACCTCCTAATAGTGCCACTCCCTGGGCCGAGCATATACAAACCATTACAGGTAGGAATCAGATTAGAAGGGAAGTCTCCCACCAGTTCCCAGCAGCTGGGAGCTGAATCTCTCAAACTGGGCTGAGGTGGTGCCACAGAGACAGAGGAGAGCCTCTGGGAAGGTGCAGTAGCAGCGTGGCCTACCTCCTCAGCCAGAAAGGAAAGGCCGTTGCACCCACTAACCACGGTGAGGATCACGGCTCAACCTGCTCGGGGCTGCCTCCAGGTCCCTCCTACCTTAGAGCCTCCACTGCCAGTGAGCCAGCTGTGTCTAACTGCCCTCAGAAACAACCCACCAGGTTGGCACAGATGGGGACAGATAGACATGATATCCCCACATAGAAGAGCCAACCCAGGGTGCAGAGTAGYAGAAACTCTCTAGGCCAGGAGTRAGGGAGAGACCCCAATGGTTTGAGACCCAGAGTCCCTGGAGTCAGTGCCCAGCCACAGTCCTGGTCCACTTAGTGTYCRTACTGGAYAAAATGGTGGYACTGAAAATGCACCCTCATCTAGCATTTGGAGGCCAGGAGCTTCTTTACCCCTTTTGGAAAAATGTCCTTGAGATAAGACATTAGGACCTGGAAAGGTCATCTGGACTTGGGTGCGCCCAGACCTACAAATTGGGGTCCAGTGAAAATCAAGTGGAGGAAGATCTGAGAGAGACACAAGGAAGACAGTTGCCAGTGTCAGAAGGAGAAGAAGCCTGAGGGAGAGCGGGGCCATAGGAGAGAGGATGGGGAGACTAGAACATGTGATGGAGTCAGCACAGGAAGGGACAGGATGACATTTTGTTGTAACTGTGTCCCACACTAGAAACACTGCTGCTTAATCTACTAGGAAAACCACCAAGTGAGCYGTGATCTATCTTGCTCTGGATTTTGGTCTGTTCTTACTTAAGGCCCCCTTAGGATGCTCAGGCATGAGCAATACTTCAGCTCATGGCAGAAAGGCAGGCAGCAATACAGTGGTGCGTATATCACAAGACCATCTTACAGCCCTTGCTGCCACAGACCACCGAGTCCCTGCCGAGGGGTCAAAGCCCCTTCTCTCAGGTTCTTCCTCTGGCGTCTGGCCTGCCAGGTTGGAAGCCTTTCTGT
>BDUI01002580.1:97081-111051 GCA_002335545.1 Apodemus speciosus | reverse complement strand
GCCACCACGCCTGGCTTGTTTGTTTTTAAGATTTATTTTTGGTCTGTGTGTTCATGTGTTCAAGTATCCTAAGAAGCTGGAAAAGGGCATCCGATCTCCTGGGGATGGAGTTACAGAAGGTTGTGATTGTCCCGACTTCGGTGCTGGGAAGCGAACTCAGGGCTTCTACAAGAACAAGAAGTGTTCTTTAATCACTGAGCCATCTCTCCAGCCCCAGAGAACTTAATGAGAAAGGGATTAGAAACAAGAGGGCCAATGAGATGCCTCAGCAGGGACAGGAGCTTGTGCGAAGCTCAATGATCCAAATTCGAGCCCCAGAACCCACAGGGTGGAAGGTGAGAGCTGATTTCCATGAGCTGTTCTGACTTCCACATGCACCGTGGTACATGGACACTGGGACACTCACACACACACACACACACACACACACACACACACACACACACGCGCGCGCGCGCGCGCATACACAATCAATCAATCAATCAACAAGCAAATAAGGAATCCAGTAATCTAGTTGACATCTGCTTTGGACCAGGTGAGAAGTTTACCTTCCTTTTTGTAAAAGAGAACAGATGGAGATGGAAAAGGGCCACGTGTACCTCTCTCATCCCCCTGTTCTAGAAAAGTACTTCTGTGGGCGTTCGGGAACCTGAGAACTGTTTCCTCTTAGAGTCTGGAGGGCGTGTTCTGTGCCGGCAAAGCCCTCCTGTGCTCCCAGAGATTCACAGCCCAGTTTGAAAATGACAGAAGAACTGTAATGGAACAGGGAAAGCTGAGAGGTGGCTCACCTGCTGCACAAACACAAGGACTCAAGTTCAAATCCCCAGCACCCGTATAAACAGTGGGTGTGCCTGTCTGTGGCTATAACTCCAGCTCTGTAGGCGGCCTAGAGAAAGAGAACGTGGGAACTTACTGGATACTAGGCTAACGGAAGGCTCATTGAGAGACCCCGGAATAAGTGGGAATTGACTCTGACCTGCACACACTTACCTGCTCCCCCTACAGGTAAGTCTACACACCACACACACCATGGCACTCCCACGGAGGTCAGAGTGCAGTTGACAGGAGTCAGGTCTCTCCTTCCCCCATGTGGGTCCCTGGATTTGAACTGAGGTCACCTGTCTTAGCAGCAAGTGCCTTAATCTGCTGGACCGCCGCACCGGCCCTCCCTGTACCTGTCTGTCATTAATGACCATGATATTCGTAACAATGGCTTGTCAAGAAACACACGGGGAAATAAATTTTGTCCTTTGCATCCTGTCTTCCAGGTGTGAAGGACGTTCTCCCACCGCGGTGGTGTCTGGTCCGTGCCTCAGCCCCGGTGAGGATGTAGGCGCCTTGACTCTGCTGATGACTGGTTCCAGCCACCAGGGACCCCTGCCTCCAGCCACCTCCACAGACATGTCAGCCGTGGAGTAGGGTGGACGCTTTCTCTCATCTTCTCAGGGTTTCAGGATATTTTTTCTTTTTTGGATTTTCTTCACTTCCTCTTTTTTTTGTTGTTTTTTGTTTTGTTTTGTTTTTTGTTTTGGTTTGTGGTTTGTGGCGGAACACTCGTAAGCAAGGAGGACATCATGGGGGACCAGCAGCTGTATAAGACCAACCACGTGGCCCATGGGGGTGAGAACCTCTTCTATCAACAGCCAGCCCTTGGCGTCCACGGCGGGCTGAACCACGCCTACGGGAGTACAATCTCCGGGGCTGGAATGGACGCCCCGCAGGCCTCACCCATCTCGCCTCACTTCCCTCAAGATAGTCGGGATGGTCTCGGCTTGCCTATCGGCTCCAAAAACCTTGGCCAAATGGATACCTCCAGGCAGGGTGGATGGGGGGGCCATGCAGGGCCTGGCAACCACGTCCAGCTTCGTAGCAACTTGGCCAACTCCAACATGATGTGGGGGGCGCCGGCCCAGGTGGAGCCCACCGACGGCTACCAATACACTTATTCCCAGGCCAGCGAGATCCGGACCCAGAAACTCACCAGTGGTGTTTTGCACAAGCTGGACTCTTTCACCCAGGTGTTTGCCAACCAAAACCTGCGGATTCAGGTCAACAATATGGCCCAGGTGCTGCACACCCAGTCGGCAGTGATGGATGGAGCCTCGGACAGTGCCCTCCGTCAGCTGCTATCTCAGAAGCCTGTGGAGCCCTCGGCATCAGCTATAGTTTCCCGCTACCAGCAGGTGCCCCAGCAGCCTCACCCAGGTTTCACGGGTGGACTGCCCAAACCAGCCCTTCCCGTCGGGCAGCATGCTCCCCAAGGACACCTGTATTATGACTACCAGCAGCCCCTGGCCCAGATGTCCATGCAAGGAGGACAGCCACTGCAAGCCCCTCAGGTGCTGTCCAGCCATATGCAACCATTGCAGCAGCACCAGTATTACCCACAGCCGCCGCCTCAGCAGCAGCAAGCTGGACTGCAGCGGATTTCCATGCAGGAGATGCAGCAGCAGCAGCAGCAGCAGCAGCAGATTCGCCCCTCACCGCCTCAGCAGCAGCAGCAGCTCCAACTGCAGCAGCGGCAGAGTTCACTGCAGATACCTCAGTATTATCAGCCCCAGCCCATGATGCAACACTTGCAAGAGCAGCAGCAGTCATCCATGCACCTGCAGCCCCCGTCGTACCACAGGGACCCTCATCAGTATACCCCGGAGCAGGCACACGCTGTCCAGCTGATCCAGCTGGGCTCCATGCCCCAGTATTACTATCAGGAGCCTCAACAGCCCTATAGCCACCCCCTCTACCCGCAGAGCCACCTGTCCCAGCACCAGCAGCGTGAAGACAGTCAGTTGAAGACGTATTCTAGTGACAGACAGACCCCGGCTATGCTGAGCTCCCATGGGGACATGGGCCCTTCTGAAACAGGGGTGGCAGATCCAGCAAGCTCAGAAATGACCCGGGTCACTAGTACCCTTCCTCACCAACCGCTCCTGTCCCCCAGTGGGATCCACCTCAACAACATGGGGTCTCAGCATCAGCAGCCGTCTCCCAGTGCGATGTGGCCCCAGGTATCTCAAAGTTCCTCCCCATATCCGCATGTGCGAGAGACTCAGCCAGGCGCACGTCTCTGCATCTCTGCAGTGGCTAATTCTGCCTCCAACCTCCATCTTTTACACTCTGTATATATTTCACAAAGGTTAACCTACATGTGCAGGCACTGTCTGCGCCAGACACTGGGAATACAAAATCAATTTGGATTTAGTCTTTGGCCTTGRGGATTTGTCACCTCACTAAAGAGATGGCCAGAATGTTGTATGAAGCGGTTAAAGTAATGAACAGGACCTAGAGTCAGGGGCTGGAGGGTTGGCTCAGTTCAATCATGGGATGCAGGGCAGAGCTTGGCAGCAAGTACTTGTAATCCCAGCACTGGGGAGGTAGAGACCAGAGGATCCCTAGGGCTAATGCCAGCCAAGCTAGCTTACTCATCGAGATCTGGGCTAGTAAGAAACCCTGTCTCAAAAATAACAAGTTGGGCCGCCATGATGGCTCAGTGGGGAAAGACACTTGCTGTCTCAGTTGGAGACCTGAGTTCTGCCCCCCAGGACCGAGGAGAAAGGAGAGCACTGCCCCCCACAAGTTGTCTGTTGACCTCCACACGCATGTTGTGGGAACACATACACACACACACATAAAGACAGATAGATAGATGATAGATAGACAGACAGACAGACAGACAGACAGACAGACAGATAGGGTAATAAAACTGTTGATGTGGACAGTGCCTGGGGAACAATAGCCAAGGCTAGCCTAACCTCTAGCCTTCACTCACATGCTCACATGTGCATTTATAGCCACATGCACCTGCATACATACAAATGCATACTCATGTTCATGTCTATGTCAGAGGCAAGAGGACCACAGAGTAGGGACATCTCATCCCCACTGAAACTCAGTCCTTAGAGTATCCCCAAGACACAGATTGTCCTGTGACTTGTGCACATGGATGTTTCCCCGCCCTCGGCCCACACCACACACACACCATACGTGCAGTCAGATACAGGAAGGTCTTCATATTGGTTTAGTTTTGGTGCTATCAGGTCTCCTGGAATGATGCTGTACCACCCATTTCCTGTGTTTTGTGAGGATGGACCCTGTTAGTGCAGACTAGATACAGACAGAATAAGAAGGGTAGAAGGGGGTTGTGTCCCAGTAGGCTTGGGGCTGGCATCAGCTGTGAGTTCAGAGAGTAGTGGGAAGAAACCAGATGTGGAACAAAGGTATAAGTAGACATGTCAGGGTAGTCATGGACAGAGAAGGTTCTGGAAGGGTAGATCCAGGTGTTCACACAACTTGAGATTCCTCCCTTTAGAAATAAATGTTTGTTTGTTTGTTTTTTCTCTTTTCTTGTTTTCTTCTGGTGCCCTGTTTGGCCAAAATTAGATGCACTTACCTGATGGGAGAGTCCAGCCTGGATCTCCGGAATCAAGGTATGATCAAAGATTTGGAATATTTGGGAGGTTGGGGGGTGTCTTGGGTTGTTTAAATAACTCATATCTAAATCCAAGGCCAAAGTTTCAAGACAAGTATAGGGAAAGCAGTAGCTGCTGTGTTTGAACACTCGACCTGTGTGTTACATGGAGGAAAACACCAGTAAAGCAGGCATTGCTGTCAGGTGCCTGAAAATTGCAAGTCCTCAGTGATCCCCAGCTCCTGCTGTTCTCAGTTTAGAAATGAGAAAACTGGGCTCGGAGGGCTAACGGTACACACAGAGCAGGAGCAGTAACGTTTGGCCGATGTGTGTTCTGTTCTTGATCAGTTCAGGCACTGGGGACTTAATGGGTGCCTTCTGTGTTCCAGGCTTAGAGCTGAGCCTTGGGTGTGACACAGTGAGCAGTACACACTCACTTCCTTCTCACAGGGCCATGGTGGGTGGGCACTGAAAGCTGTGCATGAGAAAGCCCCAGTGCCTGCAAGTCTAGAATGATGGAGGCCGTGTCCTGTATGACATGATTTTAAGAAGGCCCTTTCTCCTGGACAGATGGCCTCGCCGTAAAGAGCACTTGCTGTAGGCTGGAGCTGGAGTCCCAGCACACACATGAGGTGGCTCGCACCTGCCTGTAACTCCAGCTCCAGGGGACCTGGGGCCCTCTTCTTGTCTCCCCAGATACCAAGCACACAGACAATGCACACACAGACAAGCAACTGAAACACTATACGTAAGTGCATGTATGAACACACGTAGGCACACACACACACACACACACACACACACACACACAATATGTGTGTGTTTATACATATATGTTAATTTAATTTTTTTTTAAAGAAAGCAAGCGGTTGCTCCCTCTGAGCCTCAGTTTCTCTGTCTGTACWTTGGGCTTGGTTATCTGGCAGATATCAAAAGTCACAGACAGTGGTAGATTAGATAAACAAAATGACTTCATTGTAGGTTTGATGCCTTGTGATAAATTCTTGTTTCCCTGTCCTTGATGTGTGTGTYCTTTCCATGTGGCCCTACCCTTCAGCAGCGGCCAAACCAAAGGAGTGTTTGGGGAACAGTTTGATGCCAAGAACAAGCTGACATGCTCCATCTGCCTGAAGGAGTTCAAAAGCCTGCCTGCCCTGAATGGCCACATGCGCTCCCATGGGGGGATGAGGGCCTCCCCCAGCCTCAAACAGGTCAGCAGGGGCCCGCCCCGTCCTTTACAGGTCCTGTGCTGCTTGCTTTGCTTTGCTGCGGTTGGAGTGAGACAGGGGGACGTGTGCCTTTTGTGGGCACCAGGAGAGGCACAGTCTCTACTTCCCCGGCTTCTTAGACAAGTGTCAAAAGCGGAGTGCTAGAAATCTCTTTAGAGAATCCCATCTCTTTTCCCAGAGAAAGGTGCCGAAGGAACTGTCTATGTGAGATCTATGAATACGTGAGTGAGCGTATAYACATATGCAAATTAAAGTACAGTTGAAATCTAAAGCATACATGAAGTACCAAGACTCTAACCAAATGGTCTCGGAGATGGGTGATCAGTAACTAAGAAAAAGCATGTAACTCTCAAGCTCTTGGACAGACTTTTCTGTCCGTCCATGCAGTGGTGATTGGCTGTAGTGATCCAGTAATACCCTCAGGATTATCCAGGTGGACAGTCATGTAAGAAACCATCCTTGGGTTCAGTTAAAAGTCATAGAATTTTCTGAAATTTCTTTGAACATTGAATTTATGAGATTCTCTCTCCCGTCTCTATTTCGTGGCTATGCCAGATAAGAGAGGAGTTTATCTTAACTTTTTTTTAANCCTGTCAAGCTCCTCCCACCCAAGCCCAGCTCTCAGGGGTTCACCAACAGCGTCGCTGCCACCCCCTCGGCCAGAGACAAGCCAGCCAGCTCGATGTCGGACGACGAGATGCCTGTGCTCGTGAGGATGACCCTCTCTCCCCCTCACTCTCCCCAAGGGGCTGCCCCCCGCGCGCCTGCTGTGAGTTGCTGCGCTGCCACACCTGCCTGGGGTGGGGACATTTGCTTTGCTTTCCTGGAGATGAGGACAGCTTTTCTGGAGTGACTGGCCTGAGCTCCTGGATGTAGTCTCCCTCTCAGGATCAAGGCTTCCAAGCCCCCTGCACTTGCCCAAGGGCTCCATACTCGTTACTCCTCCAGTAACAAGTGGTCTAGATCCAGTTCTGAAAACTGACGYGTTCTCATGCCTAAACGTAGATGACAGTCCCCTTGGCAGCCATCAGCATAACCTTACCAGTTACGAAGATTGGAAAAGTATCTCTGCTAATAAACAGCTGTTTCCCTGCCCTGGATCTTTCCTAAGATCCCTGGGTCTCCCCAGATTCAGCTGCCAAAGAAGTAAACCTTAGAATGATTGYGCCTCTGGGAAGCAGGCGAATCACGGGCTCAGATGATCCGMCTGGTCAATGGCTTCAGCGATTGTCACACCTGCTTTAGTCCCTGGAGTCTCAGATCCATGACGGTTTCCCCAATAAGCCCAATGAGAGCCAGACCCTGCAGGTCTCAGGAAAGCAAAGCAATTCATGTTTCTCAGTCCCTGTTAAATTCTCCTTGCCTCCATTACCCTCACTCCCCTTCTCTCTGCCTCTTCTGCTTTCTATCCTGGGGAATTAATGACCTGCATGGTTGGCCATAGCAGACCTGTCGCTTCCCACGGTCTTACATGTCCTGAGAGAATGAGGGCATTCTGGGAGTCTAGGAGCCGTAAGGGTAGGGCTGAAACGTTCAGAGAAAGAACTGTTGGGGTTCTTGTGTGACGTYGAGGCTCAGAAGAAGAGAGGCTGAGGGACCACCTCCGTATTCTGGCCAGAGGGGACTAGCAGCAGACATAGATGGAATAGTTTATCTCCACACAAACACACACGCACCTTGCCTGGGGAAGTTGTGTGGTAGGTATCCTGGAAGTCACACACGGATTACAGACACCCATCTCATTCAAGAGAAGAGGAGGGGCTAGGGAGACCTCTTCCCTGGAGGTAGCAAGATGGAAAGATAGATGTCCTCTGCCAAAATGGCTCCTCTTGCAAGTTTTCAGCTTTACATACACATAAAAGTTCTACTTTGAATTTTGGATCTTGCCCTTCTCCAAGGCCAGTGACGTACAACTATGTGCTAGAACCTTCTCTCCTGATGCTGAGCCGTGGCATTTGGCCACTGATTCCAGTCAGCTACGAGGTCAGGAGGGGAAAGGCTACAGACTGTTTGCCCTGAGTTGCAGAGGCAGGGTGCTCAGTGGGTGAGGTGTATTAACTGCAGTTTAAACTTAATGGCTTTGTTCTCCTGTGGGTTATTCGAATTGTAACTCCGGCATAAATCAGGGTGCACCTGTATACCAGGTGGGCGGTCCCGCTAGCAAGGCAGCGTGGCGGCATTTTTACTTAGGAAATCATTATGGGAGTTCTGAGTAAGAAGGAGTGAACTTGCTTTACTGCAGGGGAGAGAGACACCCTCAGCTGACAGGCAGGCGGAAGTAGAAGCATGCTCATGGAATGGGTAAAGAACAGAAAGCAAGCCCTTGATGTAAAAACAAGTTTAAAATCCAAGCAGGAGCTTTAAATTCCAATCTTTGCTCTGGGATAAAGCCAACTTGAAATGTCCCTCTCAGAATTTCAGTTTTCCCCGGAGTATTGGACTTACCAGTGGCCTTCTCCCTCCCCTGGGGCCAGGAACTTTATAAAATTCAGTGTTTGGCTCTGCCCCCTCTAGAGTCCACAGTTTAAACATGTCAGATGTGACCCAAGTGTGACCGTCKGGGTGGTTTGACATTCTGAGGTGGGCCTCTGGTCCAGGGAGCTCAGAGAGCCTTGCCTGGGAGATAATAAGGCATTATTTAGAGGTAGCGCACCAGAAAGAGCCTAAAAAGGGACTTTTGAACTCTAGGTTCAGGCTCCCGGGCAGGGTTTGGGGTCACCAAGAACTCCACATTACTTAAATGACCTCCTCGGTGACCCCGGGGACAGGGCTTCAAGGTTTCCAGATTTGCTCCGYAGTCAGGGGTGGGGATGGCCAAGCCGCCTTTTTCGAGAAACATTCTCCTCAGCAGCCCCTTGGCTCCTCGGGGTCTCGGCTGTGAGGCGCCCCTGCTTGAGGGAAGGAGGGAGGCTGGAGGGCACTGGTCTACGCAGACCCACGTTAGCGCTCCCTCGAGACCACCACGGTGAAGCCGGGAGTCCCTCTCCCCCTCCGCCTTCGCTGCTACCTCCCCCAAGAGCCTCTCCTAGGGGCTGGGATGGCCCTCGGAGGCTGAGGAAGAAGTAGACGGTGCGAGGGGAGAGGCAGAGCCCACACCAGCGAAGGCAGGCAGGCCGCTGAGAGGGGCCCAGGGCTGAGGGGCGCTGGGGCAGGTCACATGGCCTGGAGGCAGCTGGTCATGTGACCGTGGAAGTCTTTCCCATCACCCCTTGCTGCTGTCTTCACTCGCCACTCTGGCACTAGAGCTGCTGGGCACTGCAGCTGTGCCTGAGCACCTCAGAGCCTCTCCTCAGGTATCCCGGCTGGCTGTCACACCCAGCTCTCGGCTTTTCTGGGCGGATGCTGGGCCCCCCCGGCCAAGTCTGTTTCGTCTGGCTCTGGCACACCCTGCTTCTCCATTTGACGTGCATGTGTGGACTGACTAGTATACGTGTCTCCGTGTGGCAGGTCCCCTCCCCGCCCCCCAGACGAGGCTGGGTTCCCCGYCATAACCTAAACTAGCTCTGCTGACAGGAAGCAGAAGGAGATGGGGGTGCTACAGAGGAGCCTCAGAGGGGCGTGTCAGGGGAGCCCGTTAAAACGGCCTTGAGGATTGTGGGCCACTGTGCCCCGGCCTCAAGTAACCCTGTGGAGCCGTGGTGACAGCTCGGGGAGCCTCTGCTAGGCACGAACCTCTTCCTGCCCCTCAGCCTTGGGCCTTGCATCCCCGAAGAGAGGCTTCTGTGTCCCCTGCTTAGAACATGTGTGATCTATCCCTGCAGGAGCAGTGGGGGAACTAAAGAGCCACTCTGCTGGATTCCACTCAAGACAGATGGAAATGCAGTGATAAGCCAGAGTTTTAATTTATTACTTCTTGCGGACCCACCCTACCCTTCTTAGACCTTCCGGATTTTCTTTGCTAACCAGCCCAAGGCCGATGTGGTGGGAGCGGGAGGGGACGAACAGAAGGGAGGCAGGCTCTCCCCCACCCCCTTAGAATTTTCGAGATCCCTGGCCAAATCTATGGAAAGGGGCCAAGGCAAGGATAGCAGTTCTGTACTCAGAAAGGGGACAATGTCCGGGATGTCCTAGTTTGAATCCCAACTGTTCCTCTCACTCCAGGAAATCCCCCGGAAACATCCACCCATCRCCGCCAAAGTTGAGGAGCCCCTCAAGACCCTACCAGAGAAGAAGAAGTTCCGGCACCGGCCTGAGCCCCTCTTCATCCCGCCACCGCCTTCGTCCTATACTCCCAACCCCACCTCTTACTCGGGGGCCACCCTGTACCAGAGCCAGCTGCGCTCCCCAAGAATCCTCGGGGACCACCTGCTCCTGGACCCCGCCCACGAACTGCCCCCCTACACGCCGCCACCCATGCTGAGCCCCGTGCGCCAGGGCTCAGGGCTCTTCAGCAATGTCCTCATCTCTGGCCACGGCCCAGGAGTGCACCCCCAGCTGCCCCTCACTCCCCTCACGCCCACGCCACGCGTGCTGCTGTGCCGTTCCAGTGAGTCGTCCCTTAACCCCTGGTGTCACCCCTGTCGATTTGGATACTACCCTGAGKGGGTGGGGCGTCTCACTTGCTTCAACTGACTAGTTTACCCCGTGGATTTCTGTGAAATATCCGTTATGTGTTCCACATGCGATGCGAGGTGTTCTTAATGTCGCCACATCGCATTTAGTAACTCGAGGGAATCAGTCTGAGGAGAGAAGCAAGTCAGAGAGAGTGTGTTTGGGATAAAGAAAAAGGGAAATGCGCACACTAAGACTGCTTTGGATGGTCAGAAAAGATGCCTAAGATAAATATTTAGCTGTTATACACATGGGGGCTATTATAAGCAAGAGTAAATCTTAATATTTACTGTGCTTTAAAAAAAATCAATCGTGAGCCCTGTAGGTCATAGTCGAGTACAGCCCCAACTACTATAGAARCGGAGGCGGAAGGAATTGGGGGGAGGGGTTGAAGATCAGCCTGAGCAGCGCRGGAAAACCCCATCTCCTCAGGAGATATTGAGGGGCCAAAGGGAGATGAGAAATCTTTGTAGCTAGGTTTCTTTCTGGTTGCCTAGAAACCATGTAGCTTAGCCAGCSAGCTTTAACTCACRCTGTGAGAAATGGCTGTCTTAAGGCCTGTGATCCCAGGCACTGGGGAGGCCGGGGCTTAACGCTGGAGGAGAGGAAGTTCAAAACCAGGTTGAGCTACACATCAAGACCCTGTCAATGGGCTGAAGGATGAGGAGAGAGAGACAGGAAGAAAGACAACCTCATGAATCCATCCCATCTTCTGGAAATTGATATGAGTTGGGTAGGAGAAGAGCCTTGTTGTTATTGCTGCTTGGCTGATTACTGGTCAGCTAACTTCCATCTGTATTCATTTCTTGGGATGTTTTCTTGTTGTCCAGTAAACTCTAGTGTTTGTGTTTCAGGCAGCATCGATGGCAGCAGTGTGACAGTCACCCCAGGACCCGGAGAGCAGACTGTGGATGTTGAACCGTAAGCAATAGCCAGTTATTCTTTAGAGCGTAAGCCTCAGATAAGGAAAGGTCTAGAAGCTTCTAGAAATTTCTGTATTCAGTGACCACTGAGAGGGGAGAGCTGTGGAAACATTAGGATCATGGCTTCCTTCCTACCATTCACGTATAGCTGCTAGTATTTCCAGACTTAGGACTAAATGTGAAACCCTAGAGTCAAATGATCTAGCATCCCTACCTCCACAGGCCAGCTTCTAGACTTGTACGTGTTCATATCCCCAGTGGCATTGCGACCTCTCTCTTGGAGGTGCTTAGCTAGAAGAGAATCCTTCTGAATGTTCTTTTTCCCATGTTCCCTCTGTGACTCATGGCCAGTCTTCCAAATGGGCCTGTTGAGTATTTGAATCATTTCATCATCGGTGGGAGGTACAATATCCAAACACATTGGTGGTTTGACCTCCAGAGGGTACCAGAAACCTCTGATAGGACAATGACACCCTTCGTATTAGCATGACAGTGCCGCAGCCGTCTGTCTGATGACTGAGACAAAGTCTCTCAAAGTAGATATAATTGATTTATCTATCATAGACTGTATTGATCCTGACTGGCTAACAGATGGGCACTGGGTCAGGTACAAGTGGCTTGGCTTGYGTTTTCATCCCGTTACTTAGAATAGTATGAGAGTAACACCTACGGCATTATTTAGTTCTGGATCTTCCCTCTTAGTATTTTCCTCCAATATTAATTCTGTCTAAGTATTCCAGCTAATGTAAGTTAGTCCTGAGTAACTGAAAAACACAGGAAGCTGTAGATAAAGAGACACCACTTTACTGTGGAAGGGAATGAAAAGAGGCTGTGGGGTGGAGCTTTGTAGAGGCCAGCATCAGAAAGCTTGAGTTGACACATTCTAGTTTTGATTTTTACTGAGTTGGGTTTTTTGGGGGCCTTTGTTGGTGCCTTGAAGGGGATCCTGATTACAGTCTTGTCCACATCCCAGGTCTTTGTGAGCATAGATGGCATGACCCATGGGAAAGTGGCCTCAATGGGATACAGACTTTACCCTGAACCCACCCCCACTTAGCCTCTCCCTTCGTTCTATGGTCTGCTCTAGCCATGCCCTCGGCAACTCCTCTCCTAGAATTAGCTGTCCTTCCATTCCAGTTTCCACAGAAAGCCTGAAAGCTGAGAAGTTTAGACTGCCCCCTTCGCCAGGTCCCCAACTAGAACAGGCCTATCTTGAACCCACCAGCAACATAAATGACACTGAGCCTTATTAATATTGTAAAGTGTGAGCCTTTTGCTGGGCAGTCTCCCAACTACCCTAACCCAACTAATCCTGGCACTACATCCCACCACGTGGCCAGGTCTACCTCTCCGCTGCACTCTGATCCCGCCATTCACCTCTGTGTCTCCAGGTTGAATCTCCCGTGTCTGACTCCTGCCAGCTACCAGCTGTCAGATCTTTATTACAGCCAATCAGATACAATTCTAGATTGTCTTAGGCAAATGAGGAAGAATGAATATGAGACTGGTGATAGGCCATAAAAAATAACAAGACCAAGATCTCTGCTGGTACAAAATTAATAATTGAATGTGCAGTGACACAACTTCACACAGTGTACCCCAACACCCAACAGGAAAGCTCTTCTCACCAGTGAAAAAGGCCATGCCTGGACTTGGAGGGCCCTGCTCTGGCATTCTTCTAGCAGAAGAAACTGCTTCCCTGATGTTTGCAGTTCCTGACAGCTGTCCCTGGTCTAGGCTGTCACATTGAAGACCATACTGTTTTTCTTTTCATTAAAGACGCATCAACATTGGCTTAAGGTTCCAAGCAGAGATCCCAGAACTGCAAGACGTCTCTGCCCTGGCTCAGGACACACACAAGGCCACACTAGTATGGAAGCCGTGGCCTGAGCTGGAAAACCAGGCCCTCCAGCAGCAAGGTACTGGCATTTAGGAGGAGCCGGCTGGGTGAGGCTGGCTTCTCTAGCAGAGATGTCTGGGTGTGGGCTTTTGTGACACTAAGCATATCTGATACAGCAACTTCTTATTCTCAACAGTGGAGAATCTTCTGAATCTGTGCTGTTCCAGCGCACTGCCCGGTGGAGGGACCAATTCAGAATTCGCTTTGCACTCTCTCTTTGAGGCCAAAGGTGACGTGATGGTAAGGACGCTAGGAAAGACAGGAACGGGGGCTTTGTGGATGCAGTAGCTCAGTGAGTAGGTCCGGACCGGAAGGCCTCCAGCAAAGAAAGCTACACTTAGACTCCTGCCAACATCTCTGTAACTAAATTATGAGGGGTACATGAAGTGAGAATTTCACTTCACGTGCCATGACGAAGGTAGAAGGAAAGCTTGGGTAAAACAAGAACTGGCCTCAGGGCCATTCCCACTGTGGAAACCAGCCGGACTCGATGCCTCCAGACCTCTTTTCTCTATCATTAAGTGGGTCTAGATTCCTACCTTTAACATAGTTCTGAACATTGGGGACCTTCGTTAGGGACACTGAGATGTCCCTAAACTAGAGCCATGAGGCCATCTTCCCAGAGTCAGCACTGTCCATGTGTCTGGTCAGCCTTCACTTCAGGCCAGATAAGTCCATCATCCCCAGCCTCAGCTTCCCTTCTATAGAAGGACATGGTTCTAGTACTAAAATCAGGTTCCTGCTTTTAGATTTTATGGAAATGCAAAAGAATAAACAAATGTGCCAGTACTTTCCGTGTGGATGCTTGCCTTTGAGACCAGTGTCCTTCTGGAACCTTCCGCAACATACATAAATCCCTGTGGAGTACTGCTAAGGTGTTTGAGCTGATCCAGCAGATGGTAGTGGGCCCGGGGTTCTGGATTCTCTTCTCCCTTTTTTTCTTTATTTTTATTCTGTGT
>BDUI01002580.1:71019-81400 GCA_002335545.1 Apodemus speciosus | reverse complement strand
TGGGGATAAGGAAACACACACATGCAGCAGACACACAGAGAAAGATCCCTTGCAAGGCAGAGGAGGAACTAGGGAAACCAAAAATAAAAAATTCC
The DNA here is from genome assembly GCA_002335545.1 of Apodemus speciosus. Classification (NCBI taxonomy): domain Eukaryota; kingdom Metazoa; phylum Chordata; class Mammalia; order Rodentia; family Muridae; genus Apodemus; species Apodemus speciosus. Next base: position 81,305 of record BDUI01002580.1, on the reverse strand, counting down.
CTAATTTTCTTAATGTTTAAACAGCAGTACAAGTGGATGTCAACAGTTAAGATGCTAAATGGTGTCTGCCTTCTCTGACATCACCACTCAGAATATATTCTAATTTGGATGTATGTGGAATTCCACATACAATGGAAACTTGACTGTGAATTCCAAGAGTATTTGAAAACAGTATGAATGAGAACCAGAAAGTCCTAGAGCTAAAATATACCCAGCCTCAAGGRCTGCGGCCCAGGCAGGAGGCTTGCCCAGGGCAGGGAGCCATGCTGTCCRCATGAATAGACTAGACAGGAAGCGAGCAATCCCAGGAAATGCTGTCCTGAGGCGTGGGACCCCACTCCCTGCTCAGCTGTAAAGCGGGACRGATGGCATCAGTGATTGGGAAAGACCCTTTTGTTTCTGGAATATTCTGGACCGTGTCAGTGCCGTGTTTGGGGGAAAAAGCAAAAATAAGATCTCGGGTACTAGGGAGGTGTCTCAGTGGTTAGAGTGCTTGCTCTGAGAGAGGGGCCAGGGTTTGGATCCCCAGAATCTGTGTATATATCAATGTGAACATAGCTATATAGTCATAATTTTAGTGTTTAGAAGGCTCAGGGCTGTGGGATCCCGGAGCAAGCTGACTAGCCACACTCGTCGTGTCTTTGAGCTCTGGGATCAATTGAGAGCCCTGCCCCAGTGAGTACGGTGGAGAGCGCTAGAGGGAGACTCCACACACATGCACACAGTACACCGTGAGTTTGAGCTCTGGGATCAATTGAGAGCCCTGCCTCAGTGAATACGGTGGAGAGTGCTAGAGGGAGACTCCACACACATGCACACACTACTCCCAAGGGGAAGTCGGAAGATACGGTCTGCTAAGAGAGCAGTTTCTCAGGTTCTGGTGTAACAAGGGCCCGGGGACAGTGCCCAGGGAATGGGAATACGTAAATGAAATATTTGTCGAATGAAGGACCATTTTCCTGAGACGGGGTCACTGGTTCACAGTCACATCCCTGTGTGAATGCCGGAGGGAGATGGATGGAGCACGAAGGTCTGTACAGAGGAATGTCGTTAGGGAGGCATTGCCGTACAAGGTGGAAGCGCCGTCTCAGCCAGTGTAGTCAATAGGAGAAAGGCGGGGCCAGAGTGCTGGCGGAGAGGAGGAAGAAAAGCGGAGAAGGTGCCGCACCTACCGGCTCTTTGTCAACGCGGCAGCGTTAGGGTGGTTATAGCATCCACACCCTTGTCCCTTGTATGTGCAGGGAAAGCAGACGGCTTATGTGCAAAGATGACTCAGGCCCATTAAAACAGCCTTTGTTTAAGACCCGAGTCTTAGCTCCGACTTCCTCTGGGGCTCTGAGTCCAGTCAATAGTCCGAACGCCGACTGACTGCCAACGGAAACCCAGGAGGACGGGGAGCAGTGCAGAAGGCCCAACCGTAGCTCCTGGTCCCCACCCTCAGCCTCGGGACAGATGAGGGGCCAGCAAGATGGCTCAGCAGGTAAAGGTGCTTGCTGCCAAAGCTGCTGATGTGAGTTCAGTCACTGGGACCACAAGTTGGAAGGAGAAAACCCACTCYTGAAAGTTGTCCTCTGACCTTAACATGTGGTATGTGGGAGGAAACACACACACACACAAATAAATGTAATTAAAAAAATTAAAGGCAAGTGAGCATTTTTCCCAGAGGGGGAAAAAATAACAATAAAAAAAACCAAAGAGGCTCCCTGAAGGCCAGCTGAAGGCCTAGGTCAGGAGCGGGTGTGGCATGCCCACGTGCTCAGCAGGATAGTGTGAGGTCCAGCTTGAGCCACCGCTGACCCCCTCCCACTGGATCCAGTGCTAACTGGTGAGGCTTTGCTACCCAGGGATCCCCAGGGAACTGCCTGTCACCGCCTCTGTGACTCTGGCATGGGGCCTTCACAGGCACATGTCACCATGCCAGACTTTTTTAGTGGTTTCAGGGACTTGAACTCACATCCTCATTTTGCAAAGCAAGCACTTTACCTACGGGACCAACACCCCAGTCCCCCCCCCCCCAAGTTCAATTTCTTGGTCAGCTATGTGAGCGTAGGAAAATGACCTAGCTGGCTGGCTTTATAATTTCTTTAAAAAATAAATCTGTACAGAGTTCTGGGAGAGTTACAGGTCCTGTGGGGGGAGAGGAGGAGAGGTACCCGACGAATGCCACACATTTATAATACCTTTCATCATTGCTATCAACTCAACCCTGACACTTGGGTGTACACCTTTGGCAGATCTGGGTTGGTGTCAGCAGTCCAATGTCCCTGTTTGTCGCAGCGTGCGTGCGTATAAAAGACYGTSCTCTACATGGAGCTTGTGGACAATTTAGGTTCAGGCACAGTGTTAAATTCCGTTCCTTGGTCTGGAGGGAAGGTTCAGTGATTGAGAGCAATTGCTGCTCTTCCAGAGGAGTTGGGTTTTATTCCCAGCAATCACATAGGACTGCTCACAATTGCCTGTAATCCCAGCTACGGGGAGCGGGGGGGCATCTAATGCCCTCTTCTGGCTTCTGCAGAACGGGCATGGGAATAGCATACACTCTCACACACAATTATATCTATCTATCTRTAATTATATCTACATATAATTATATCTACGTATGCATGTGTACGTGTGTTGTTTCTCTTCCTCCCTGCACTGTGTTTGCCCAGGTCCCATCTGAAGTTGTTCTAAATGTTTCCATCTGCAGCACATCATAAAATAGCCAACATGTAGCTACAGAGTACTGCATGTTGGGGTTTGATTGCATCTCTGAGTTACTTCACCTTGATGATAATACCTTAGGAACTTGTACGGATTGCCAATTGAAATAAAAATCCATCTGAAGTCCTGAGATGTGGGTAGCCACCATGCAGTAGAATTTTGTGGCTACAAATATGAAATATGTCTTCACAGTTCTTAAGCCAATAGAGATAGCATTGTGGGAAAATTGCAATTATAGTAAGTACTGTGGAACACGTGCCACTGTTATAAAGCTTTATTGTGTAGCATGTCTTATAAATGCCAAAGTGTCCCGGGTGGTGGTGGCGCACGCCYGTAATCCCAGCACTTGGGAGGCAGAGGCAGGYGGATTTCTGAGTTCRAGGCCAGCCTGGTCTACAGAGTGAGTTCCAGGRCAGCCAGGACTACACAGAGAAACCCTGTCTCAAAAAAACCAAAATAAATAAATAAATAAATAAATAAATAAATAAATAAATAAATAAATGCCAAAGTGGAGACCATGCCCCCTTAATAGTTGAGACTTTAGAGTCGCAGTTCTTTTCAATATGGTGTACACTGTTTCGCCTGAGACCCTGGATTTGGAGGGGGATGGGTAACAGGAAGAAGGCTACCTATATAAAACCAACCTGTGTRCTCCTTACTATCAAGGGGCCTTTTTCTAGAAACTACTCCACAATAGGCGTTGGGCCTGTGCAGTTCACACTGACTGTGTAATCATTACTAATTGATCTTAATTAACCAGCTGGAAACTGGCCATTTCCTAGCTTGCTAACGCCACCTCTTGATTCTGTGTCTACACGGGTATACCTGTTTGTGACATCACATTACCTGTGAACAGCACCGAAGAGGGGAGAGTGTTAGCTGCCTTGTGTTGGCGGGTCTTGTCTCTGTAATCCCCACTGGAGAGTGGCCACTGGTGTGGTATTGTATGGTTGTAATGCCGGCTCTCAGGAGGTGGAGACACAGGGTTGCCAGGAGTTACAATCCAGCTTGGAATACGTAGTGAGTTTTAGGCCAGTCTGGACTGCGGTGTGAAACTTCATCTTAAGGGATGGGGGCAGGAGCGGCTGCAGACGTGGCTCAGTAGTTAAGAGCACTTGCCGCTCTTCCAGAGGAACCTGGATTTGATTCCCAGCACCTATACTGGGTTGCTCACAACAGCCTGCAACTCCCAACTCCAGGGGATCTGATGCCTCTGGCTTCTGAGGCACTTACTTGCCCATGCCCATATACAAAGACATCCGCATAATCTAAAAATGAAAATAAAAAAAGCCAGGAGTGGGGCTGGAGAGATGGCTTTTCCAGGGGTCCTGAGTTCAATTCCCAGCAACCACATGGTGGCTCACTACCATCTGTAATGGGATTTGATGCCCTCTTCTGAAGACAGCTACAGTGTACTCATATACATAAAATAAATAAATAAATTTTAAAAAGGAAAAACAAAAATACCAGGTGTGGTATCTCATACCTTTAATTCCACTACTTGAGAGGGAGAGGCAGGTGGATCTCTGAGATTTCAAGGCCAGCCTGGTCTACAGATAATTCTAGGCTAGCCCGGGTTTTGTAATGATGAGACTTTGTCTTAAAAAGTAAAAATAAAATACCACTGGAGTGAGGAAACCTCAATCTGTGGATTCAGGGTATCACTATTGTCAGAAATCTTTATTCTTCAGAAATTCCTACTTCTAAGAATCAAAGTCTCACCTGGAGCTGCACAGCCCTGGGGACAAGCAAACTGGAGCTCACCTGCTATATATAAGCAGAGGCAACTGGCCTGTCAGGGAAAGACAGCTGGCTTTCCAGTCATTTGTAAATGGGATGACTGTTTACAGGGTGTTCAGTGACATAAGTATGCGTGCCTTTTGTGAATGGTAAAAAAATCTAGCTAAAACAAAAGTCCTGTATCAGAGGATTCCTGATTCCTGTCCTCGACCACTTCTGGGCATGCAGGAGCAGCCACCCTAGCTCTACCCTGGAAACACAGAGCGGAGTCAAGTAGTTGCTTGAGCAGGAAGGAGAGGAGAGTTTCTTAAACTCCCATGTTTAGCCAACCCTACTGATGCAGTGACAAAAGGCTGGAGAGACGGCTCAGCTGTTAAAAGCACTGGCTGCTCTTCCAGAGGTCCTGAGTTCAATTCCCAGCAACCACATGGTGGATCACATCCATCTGATGCCTTGTTCTAGTATGCATGAAGACAGGGTACTTAGATACGGTAGATAGATGGATTGATGGATGGAAAGAAAGAAAGGAAGGAAGATAGATAGATAGATAGATAGATAGATAGATAGATAGATAGATAGATAGATAGATAGACAGACAGATCTTTAAAAAGAGAAGCTAAGGCAGGAGGATTGTCACTTCAAAGCTAGTGTGGGCCACATTGCGAGTTCTTGTCTGGGAAGCAGAAAGAGATGGCAGGAAAGCAAGCTAGGTGTGTAAGGCTATGCTTCTAAGTCCAGCACTTAGGGGCTCAAGGGCAACTTTGGCTACAAAGCAAGTTCAAAGCCAGGCTGAGCTACAAGGAACAAAAGAAAGATGGAGAGATGGTTCACCAGGTAAGAGTACTTACGGTTCTTGCTGGAGACCCAGGTTGGATACCCAGAACCCAGATTAAGCAGCTCATGACTCTCCGGAACTCCAGCTCCGGGGAATCCGATGCCCTCTGCCCTCCTTGGGCACTGGCTTACACATGGTGCACATAAACTCAGGCAGACTCAAAAGCCATACAAATAAAAACAAATAATTTAATCTTCATTTTAGAGTCAAATCAATCCCTCAATTCTTTCCTAGCCCACCCACACCACCCTGCTCAATAACTTGCTGTCTGAAGTCTTATCTTGTGCATATAGTGCTTTGCCTGCACGTATGTATGTATGTATGTATGTGTGTATGTATGTATGTATGTATGTATGTATGTGCAGCATATCCCTGCCTCGTGCCTATAGAGTTCAGATCCCTCGGAATGGAGTGGTTATGGGCCACTATGTGGGTGCTGAGAAGGGACCCTGGGAGCTCCGCAAGAACAGCGAACACTCTTGACTGCTGAGCCATCTCTCTAGACTCCACCCCCACCTAAAGATATTTTTTAAAGATTTATTATTTTGTATATATGTGCTGTGGGTCTGAATACATATTGTATGTGTGTACCACATTCATGCAGGTTCCTGTAGAGGCCGCAAGAGGTCATCATATACTCAAACTACACTGAGACTGGTTGAGAGCGGCCTAATAAGGGTGCTGAGAACTGAGCCCTGGTCATCTGAAGAACAGTAGCCACTCTTAACTGCTGAGNAATCTTCACAAAAGTCTAACGTGGGGACAGTTCTAATTGCTGTCATTCACTGATTACAAAACTGACGTCTTGGGTTTAGTGACTTGCCCAGGTCCAGAGCAGAGCTGAGATCTGAGCCCGAGTCAGGGCTGCTGGCTATTGCSTTTCAAAGGCTGCTGTTCCGTTTTTCTAAGCAAGGCTTTGGCGCAGTCCAGGCTGGCGCTGGGCGGGGCCTCCTGCACACGCCACTGTTCCCAGCTCTAGACTAGCTTTGTATTCAAATGAGGGTTTCCCTTGTTCTTGTTTTGAGACAGGATTTCATGTTGCACAGGTTAATTTTAAATCCACTGTGTAGCCCAGGCTGGGGTTGAACTCCTGAGTCGTCTAACTCTGCCTCCTGAGCGCTGAGATAAGGGTCTGCAACATCTCTGTGCCACAGTTTTGTTTTGGAGGGTTGGGGAGAGCACTAGAGGGTGAGCTGTCCCTAACGGAAGCTGTGTTTTGTTTCAGGTTCTGACAAGTGGACATCCCTAGAAAGAAAACTGTTTAATAAAGCATTGGCCACTTACAGCAAAGACTTTATTTTTGTACAGAAGATGGTAAGCCTCTCTTCCCACTGCTTGTTTGAAAGGAACTTTGAGATGCTGGGCATCGTATAGTGAGATATTTTTGTTTACTGCTTTTAGAACATCCCCACAAAAGGTCTGTCTTCCACTACTGACAAGGTGGAAGGACATTACAAGTGAGGAAGATGGCGGTCATTACAGGGGCGGCGTGGCGCCAGTGTTGGTGACAGTATGGAGCCAGTGTTGGTGTGACTGGAGATGAGAAAGGAAAAAATACATAGATTGTTTGGACTCCGCTGTATTGAGGTTTCTGTGTGTGCACATGTGTTTCTGTGTACGTGTGTGTGTGTGTGTGTGTGTGTGTGTGTGTGTGTGTGTGTAAGTCAGGGGATACCCTTGGATATTGTTCCTCAGATAGAGTCCCCTTATCTCTTCTTAGTGATTTATTTTTATTTTATGTGTATGAGTGTTTGCCTGCATTTTGTGTGTGCACTGCATGTATGTCCCATGTCTGCAGAGTGAGGAAGAAGGTGTCCAATCTCCTGGAATCGAGTTGTGGATGGTTGTAAGCTCCCATGTTGGTGCTGGGTATTGAACCTGGGTCTTCTGCAAGGACAGCCAGTGCTCGTAACCACTGAGCCATCTCTCCAATCCCCACCATCCATTTTTTTGCTTGAGACAGACTCTTGATTGCTTTGGAGTTCACTGAGCAGGCCAGCTGGCTGACTGGTGGGCCTCAGGGATCTCCCCCTCCTCCCCAGTGCTCAGCTTATCAGTGTGCTCCACCTCCTCCTCCCCAGTGCTCAGCTTATCAGTGTGCTCCACCATGCTTGTCCCCCTTAAGTGGGCTCTTKGGATAGAACTTGGATCCTGCTGCTTTCCAGCTGAGCCTCCTTCTCGGCCCCTGGGCTTCTGTTTTAACAGACATGTGAAATGCACGATTCTTTCAGAACAGCTAGAACTGAGTCGAGTCTAGGCGAGTGACAGAGTTTCTGACAGCATTTCCCACAACTGTGTAGAGGGGAGGGAGGCATGTGGTCTTCCCTTACGTAGTGTGAGGACTTCCGGAGTCAGACCCATTCATCGTGACAGCAATGATAAAAAATAGTACCAGCCAGGCATGGTGGTGCACACCTTTAATCTCAGCACTCGGAGGTAGAGGTAAGTAGATCTCTGTTAGATCCAAGGCCAGTGTGGTCTACATGGCAAGCTACCCTTTNTATGCCATGTGTGTGCAGTACCCAAGGAAACCAGAAGATGGCATCAGATCCCCTGGAGCTGGAGTTACTGGTGATCATGACCTCCTAGACATGGGTGCTAGGAATGTAATTTAGGTCCTCTGACAGCAACCAGAGTTCTCAGTGGACGGGCCATCACTCCAGTCCCTCTACCTTATTTCTTGAGGCAGGGTCTCTTCAGTGAGACTGGAGCTTAACTTCTAGACTCGGCTGGTTGGCCCACAACCTATAGGGCCCTCCTTGTGCCGACAATGCACTGGAGGCACCCCACACACACCTGGCTTTTATCTGGGGTCGAGGGACTGGGACTTCAGCTTTGTCCACTGTTGTTCTCCCCTCCCCCACCCCGGGGCAGAGCTCGCCACGCCTTTCCCCTCTGCCTTAGCACGTTTTTCTATGAGGGATTATGGGGGCACCCAAGTGCAATAGGAAGATTTCTTGACCTCAAGATCCAAAGTGTCCAGAAACCTGCCTCCACAGACTCTGTCACCTACCATAGGAAGAATAACCGGGCCCCAGTGTCCCATGGCTTGCGATTTCTGTCCACCTCGAAGTTGCCTTTTGGGGATATCATCCTCTCGCTTTTATTAACAACAGACCAGCGAAGAGGAAGAGGAGGCCGAGGAAGAAGAAGAGGACCCAGAAGAAGACAGGAAATCCATAAAAGAAGAGGAGAGTGAAGTGTCCAAGTCGCCAGAGCCGCCGCCCGCCCCTGCCCTGCCTCCCACTGAGGGGCCCCCCATGCAGGCTGTTGGCCAGCAGCCATCAGGCAGCTTCATCTGTGAAATGCCCAACTGCGGGGCTGTAAGTATCTGTGTTGTCCCGGCTCTGGCAGACGTGAGGGTCGTGCCGCTGTGCCTAGTTCTGAGAGCAATGGACGTCCGGCAGACGCCTGCCACGTAGCTACCACGTTCTTACTCGCTTGGCCAAGGGAGAGTGACGACTGTATGTTCTCCGCCAAGCATAATGCTGCATGCTGGGGAAGTTAGGGGGGCCCCTGAAGCCAAGCGTGGCGGCACAGGCTTGTCATTCCCAGCACTCTGGAGGCCAGCCTGAGGTAGATAGTGAGACTCCACCTCCGGGCCCCCCCCCCCAAAAAAAAAACCCCTCCTGCCTTCAGCAAGTGTGTGATTGACAGCTCTGCATGAGCACAGACCTCCAGAAGGCACACATTATCTACTGTACTGTCTCCTGGTACTCTGCAGGTCCTCAGACTGTGTGTCACCAAAGGCCACATTATACCCTGTCAACACGCATTTAAATTCACTAGAAGATTCCACCAGGGTTCCCCTCCATAACACAGTGACATGCCTGAATCACCTCTGGTTTTATCTCTCTGGACGGTTTAGCTTTTCATATTCAATAAAGTGTCACTACTTCTAATTCAAATGTCGCATTAGTGACATCTGAGCAAATTGTTTCCAAGCAACTAAAGTTTGACTTAACAGTCTGAGGAGACAAAACTTCACTAAGCAACTTACTGATGTGACCAGGATGGGGAGAGTCTGGGGTCCCCTCCACTTCCTCCTGAGCACAGACGAGACAAGCCTGACGGAATGTGGCCAGTGTCCTCTAAGGTTCCACATCCTAGAGGCTGTATAGCATGGCTTCTGTGTGTCCTGCCTGTCCCCACTAGTCTGCATGGCTGAGATTTTCCCAAATTGGGTTTCCTAAAGCCTGACACTGGCGGAGACATGTTGTAGAGGTGTCACCCCTTCTCAGGAAGCTCTCCCGTCCTCTGCTCACCTTCGCTTGTCTGACACAAGGCATGTTGATGTTCATTGAGTCTGCCATATAAAGACAGATGTTAAAGTGTTTATATCCTGGGCTGGGCAGGTGGCACACGCCTTTAGTCCCAGCCCTCTGGAGGCAAAAGCAGGCTTCTCTAGTTCAAGGCCAGCCAGGACTACACAGTGGGGGGACCTTGTCTCAAATGAAAGAAATAAGTAAAATGTTTTATAAAATGTTTTGAGAAAAATGAAAAGGTTTTTAAAAATAACAGAAGTGAGCTGTTTGGTGGTAGCACATGTCTTTAATCCCAGCACTTGGGGGGCAGAGGCAGGTTTAAGCTCGAGGCCAGCCTGGTCTACAGAGTGGGCTCCAGGACAGCCAGGGCTACACAGAGAAACCCTGTCTCAAAAACAAGCAAACAGAAAATAGAAGTGTATGTATGTCCCGTCCCCATGCCTTGTGGGAGCATGAGAAGCGGCCAGCACGCTGGGTCTCTGGCGGCCTGGCCTCTGAACCCTGGCACTGCTATTTTGCTCAAGTCGCTTCCTGCAAACTAAGATGTGACTTTAAATAACAATGCTTCTTGATGAATTTGTTCAGAAATTGGGTGCTTTTTCAATTCATTCTTTAGGGTACAATCAATGTTTGGTTTTTAATTTGGGGGCTTGGGGTTCATTTTTGGGGTTTTTTTTGGGGGGGGCTTGGTTTTGGCAGAGGGCGGGGTCATCTTTTACTTTACCCAATCAGACATGTTCAGC